>APFE030437743.1:0-11119 GCA_000404065.3 Pinus taeda | reverse complement strand
TGATGCTGGGTCAAAACATATGGTTGTAATCCTCTTGCTACTTTTGATCTTAATAAAGCTATTCAAGTTTTCCTCCATATTCTTGTATGTTTACTTAAATATGCATTTGTATGGTTAACACATATATGTTCCTGTGTTATTTATGAATATAGATCTTTGTTCTTTGATAGTAGTATGTTGTTGTGATTCCACAGGTGCTCTTTGAAGCTGGGAAGACGAAGAAGAAGTGGCAAAGCTCTATTAGGAAGGAGAGGAATCAAACAAGGAAATCAAGCGCAAGACCACGGTTGGTCTCCTTTGTTCCACTCTTATCTATTTTCATAAAGGAAAATGAAAGTAGACTTTACTTGTTTGTTTCTAAGATAGCTACCACTCTTAGTGGGAATAGCAGCATCCGAGTAGACACTATTCCCGGTAACAAATATATGAAGGAAAAACTATTACCCTCGTAATAAGGTTGGAAGTGGTGGTGAGTATTAATTAGAAGAGTGAAGTCGAGGGAAGATGTTGGGGAAATCATAATATGAGGTGAGAGAGATACATATTAAGGAAAACCTATTAAGTGAAGGTTAAGGGAGATATTATTTTCTTAATAAAGGTGTGGAGTTGAAGGGATATTTTAGAGAAAATTGTAGGAGGTTGGAGTATATATTAGGGAAAAATTAATACATTTTATTCAATATCTTCCCTTCCCCCCATAGCCTCCTAATATTAAGCTTTTCTTAATATATCCCTTCATATTCAACCTCATTATGAATTTTCTCTAATATCACCCCCAACCCCATATTCACCCCATATTAAATTTTCCCTAACATTTACCACCACCCACACAGTCCCCTCATATTAAGTTTCCCTAACGTCTCCCCCTACCTTCTCCCTCACCCTCAGTGTAATTTTTTCTTAGTATATCCCCCAACACTACACCTGCTCATATTAAGTTTTGCTAAATTTTCCTTAATATTTTACTCAACCAAACCCTCATAATCCATTTCTTTTCACACATCACAATGTGATATAATATTTTATTATGTATGTTATTCTAATTTATCATTTAATTATAAAATATTTCCATTATTTATAATAATATTACTATTTATTAAGATTCAAATTATACAATATCATATCAATATATTTATAAATCTAAAATACACAATAAATAATAAATATAATTATTAATTTTTTAATAATAATAATAATAATTTAAATTTAATGTCACAACCAAGATCGAAATGAAATTGGTGTGTGATACCCTCTTGATTGTGTGAAAATAGAATTGCCTCATCATAACAATTTTTCTGCTAACTTTTATGAAGGTCTACATACATATTTATTAAATATTTTAATATTGATAAATGTATGAAAATGATTATTGTAATATTTTCTAATATTATTTGTTGGTGGAAAATTTTAATTGAAGTTTGACCCTAGGTTCAACCTAGGTTACCAACAAAGGTTTTTGCATAGTCTAGCACTTCGTCAACATTTTCACTCCCTTGAATCAAAGATGCATCTCACCTGAGGTGAGGCACAACCATAAAAATATCTAAGGGATATGGATTTATATATCTAAACATCTTGCACAAACATTTATACATTCATCCGCAGCTATTTAACTTATACATTTAATAGAAAGTAACTATATGCAAATAATTTTTAACGGGGGTGAAAAATACATAAACATGTAGTAGAACTATCATTCTCCTTTTATTATTAAAACATTAGAGACCAATTACAATACCATCTCTCCATTGCATCTTGCAGCACATTACAAGTTTGTGCACATTTATTAAAATTCAAAATAAGTATCAAAACATGTCATTACATGTTCAAATCTGCCCGTAAGAAGTCTTTTTCTCATACAACTTAGGTTCCAAACATTACAAAAAAATCAAGACTTTGCAATGCAATCCAAACTATAAAACATTGTCTAAGCTTGCAATATGGTCTAAACTTTGTGGCATCATCTAACTTGTTTCTCACTGCCTTTTGTCTTCTTTTATAGTCGCGCTCGCTTAATCTAGTCTTCAGTCCCTCGCTTGCTTGATCCATGGTTTTACAATACCTGGGTTCGTTACCTTGGTTATTTGTTTGACCTTATCAAAATCCGCTCCATCTTCTTTGGTGGGTAGTTAATTTTAAGGCACTGAAACAAAACTTTGCGTTTTCATGTTTTAAGAGTTGAGAAAAGGATGAAAGGTGATTTTAGTCACTTTAATATTTAATGCGCTCAAAAGGGAAAGTGCTCGATGATATTTCAAATTTAAAGAGTCAAAAAGACCAAAAATGACTACTTTGGATGATCTAGGAAAAAGGATTAGGTAACTATGAACTATAGAATACCTCTGGGTGTACTGAGAAGTACGGGTAGGCAATCTCCCCGAATGTTATGTTTGGTGTATCACGTTTACAAGGTCGAAGACTAAGCTTCCTATGGATAAAATATTTAAACCTATAAGTGTCTTCCTTTATATACGCGACGGTATGTCGAGCACAAGTTTGTACAAGCGCTATCTAATGCCGAAGCGAACAACAACTGCTAGGTTTAAAGATGTCAGAACAAATCTCTAGCCTAGACCACTAACGTGAGTGTTAAGTTTCAATACTTCCTTAGGTTAATTCATTAGATTTTAACGGTTGGTCTTGAATTAGGTTTCAATTACAAGGCCCTACTGCTGTCACCTAACAAAAATCCTACATGTAGCTATATGAGAAAAGAGATATTTGTCTTGGATGAAATTTAACAATAATTTAGAGATAGGGAACACAAAATCAATGCAACAATAAAAGAATGAAATATTTCTTTAACAAATCTCCTAAATGCATTGAACCTTCGTATCACAAAAAAAAAAGTTTCATTTCATTTCCAATGCTTATGATGATGCAATTCTAGCTTCTCAATTTCGGTACTAATGCAATATTTTCGCTCAAGTAAACTAGAACATTGTTCTTCTTTTCATAAAATTCAAAATGAATCTTCCAAATAAAGCACTTGAATGAAAGCTTTCACAATTCTGAACAAACAAGCATCAATAAAATCCAAAGCATGATAAATGAAACTAAAAGCAACTTCTTCCCTGAATCGAACAAACCAAACACATAAATTCTTCAATCGACAAACCAAGCAATGTAATCTATCATATGAACGAGAAAAGAGACACTCAAAATAAGAGAAAAAATGAGGCTCTTTCACTCATTCAATTGAAATGGAGCAATGAAGATGTTGCGACTGAAAGATGGATTAAATGAAGTAGCAAATCAGAAACCTGACATAATGAGTGAACAAAGAAACGAACGATGATTGACCTAGATTCCCTAGGGTCATAGAAACCATCCAAAAACTTAAAATATCAAGCAATGAAACTTCAAGCCAATCGATAAATTAAAAACTAGTAAACAAAGAATTCTTGTCACTTTTGGGCAGAAGAAGAGTCTGAGGGTAAAGACACACTAGCACTAGAATGGGAGAAATTTTGTTTTTTTCTTAACTTGGAGACCAACACTACTTCCTAACTAACAACTAGCACTGATGGACACAATTAGCATTACTGGCTAGACTAAAACTAGCACTGATAGGCTTGGTCGGTGTGACTAGCCAGGCTACAACTAGCGTTGATCGAGGGATTCAAAGAAAAAATAAGAAAAAACTTCACCTATAGGAATCAGCACAATTTCCTAACTAATAACAAGCACTAGAAGGGGGTCAATGCGTCTGTTTTAGATAAACTCACGCTGATCGGCGTGGCTGTCAAAAATGTAAACGTGTTGATTGAGGATTCAAGGAAAAAATTAGAAAACTTCAAAGGCTAAAACTAGACTCGCCATTGTAAATTTTAGTCTCGGAGTAGTAAACTAGGCAAAGCAAAGAATACTAAAGGGAAATGGTGATACTGGAAAATTTCACACAAAACCAGAAGATGACAATCAATCAAATAGAAGGATTGAATCCCCATTGGAGTCGCCAATTTGTGGTGCGGTTAAATTCTCAGTGCAGACACAAACAATTCCTCTAGCCTAAGAGAGCGGGTCTAGCCACAAACAAACAATATATGGAAAATGTCCTTAAGCTAGAATCAATTTAGAGGTCCTACCTCTTAGAACACTATTCAGCTTGGTGATGATCCTGCTTCCTCACTCCAGCTATCTTATGTTTCCTTCCTTCGAATACCTGAAACAAGTAAACAACAACAACAACAAAAGTGATAACATACAAAATTGTATTCAACCTACTTAATAGGTCAAGGAACATTAAGCCATAAAGATGTAAAATGACATTTCATGTGGGAAATCAATCAATAGTTGCATTTATATAAATTAGAAATATATTACGACTAGTGCCTTGACGTTGTTGGTCTCCTTCGACGTATCCGGGTTCCCACACTTCTGCTAGCACTTCATGGATATCCCCAACAAATGGAAGATTAAGGCCTCTTTCCCTTTAGTCTCAAACCAAACCAAAATCACACTATTCTCCCTCAAACACAAACTAGAAAGCTATAAGCTATAAAGCACTTGCTGGTTATTCACACTTGCTCCAAAATTGCCAATAGCTTTTGCTTGGGAAAAAGAGAGGCTTATATAGCTTGCATAGATGGGATATGGTTCCTCTCATCATGGGATAAGGTCTTATCTCTTGATGTTGTTCCATCCTAATAGGGGAAAGGAGCCCAAACTGATTTCCTCAGCTCTATCCAGCCCAACCATCTACCAAACTTCTGTTACGGAGATTCTAGACATGGAAGCTTCGACTCCTTATTTAAAAAAGCTTTTAAAAGAGGATTAGTGCGACTAGAAAAGGGGTCAGTCGATCCGATCGACGCTAGGGTTAGTTTTAACGTCTATAGATCAGTGCAAGGAGAAAACTAGTCAATAGCGCTGGTCCTGTAAACGCGGATAGAATGAAGATTCTTGGGAAATGATGGAAATGGTAATTATTCTACTCATGAAGAGGGACATATTGGGAGTTTCTTCATGATGGGAAATAATGTTGGGTACACTGTAGAGGTCCTCTGGGATTTTATATGGGGAGTATAGGGACAGTGACAAAATTTTGTGTAATAGTGCCCCAACTGGCACCTACAAAATTCTAACTTTGAATTATGTTTCTATTCTTTTCTCTACCTGCAGTGGCCGAGTTATTTATTATAGATGTCTTTATACTTGTGGCAAGACATTGAGTTCTACGATGCCCTATTTTACCTCAGCCAAGATCATTTTATATCGATCATCAATTTTATCCCAGGTCTCCACTATGATTTTTTGGACCTTCTCTCTGATCTTGTCGATGTCCTTATCAATGAAAACAAGTGCTTTTGCACCCTTGGACTTATTTTCTTTACGCTTTTTCCTCTTGCCTACCACAGTTGTTGTGTATGTCCTTCTAAGTATAAAAGGTGAATCCTCTGATACTCCCGCATCAGTGAGGGGTTCCTCATACTCATGCTTTGTTTCTTTTGTTTCTATCTTTGCATCATTTTCACTTATACCTCCATCCTGCTAGGTACCCTTCTCTATTCCAATTGTTCCACTCGATGGAGTTATCCATTCTTTTGGCCATTGTTGTACTACAATGATAAAATCATGTTTAGTTACTAAGTATGGAAATGGGTGCCATGTCCTAGTTGGGTCCTTCATGCCTTCACATGGGTTCTGTGGAAGTCTTCTTTGAAGTCTGCAATGTGATAATACTGCTTATATAAACTAGGTGACAGCCTTGGATGTTGATTCACCACCATGTGTAAATTTTCCATCACCATAAAGAAAATTCTAATTATTGTTGTGCATGTTGACTCCTTAGTAAACCGAAGGGAAGCATACCTCGCTACTTCACAAACATCCACCTTGACAGATGGAAACTGTGGGCCTTCTAACAGTCATATTTCCAGCCAACTTCGATGAACCTTTCCTTGTGGTGTAGTTATTTTTCATTTGTCGTAGTTCATTCAGACTTCATCATATTCATGTGTATCACGCAGTAATCTTCCTTCAACGAAGTCCCTTTATGTAGACTTGTTTATAGTCTCAGGACCACTTTCAACTGCAAGTGACACTAAGAATTTATTCCCTTCAATTTTTAGTGTGAATCTCCAGGGATAGAGTCATCCCTATATATCTGCAATCTTCTACCATTCACTCATCTAGGAATTAGATGATCATTCAACTTCGTGAGCTGAACTGCAAAACCATTAGAGATATTCTTTATGATATATGGTCGTAACCAATGTGTTTTAAATTTTCCTCAGAACTTCACGAATTTTCTTTCATATAATAATACAAGATCTCCTTTCCCAAATGTATTCTTCTTGATATGCTTGTCATGCCAAGCTTTCTCCCTTGCTTTCTATACTTGTTAACGAAACCCTGCTATGAACCTGTCTTCTTCTAGAGATAGTATCGACAACATTCTTTCCTTCATAATATCAGGGTCTGCCATGTCTATGACAATTGCAATTCTCAAAACGAGCATAATGTATTCGATAGGCATAATTGTCTCGTGTCCATATAACAACCTAAATGTTGTTTTCCCTATCAATTTATTGCATGTTGTTCTGTATTTCCACAACACCATTGGAATTCTTAAATCCCAAACATCTCTGTTCACATTGCATTTGTAATCCTTCACTAGTTGTACCTCAACCCATCTTTTCAAATAATCAGCTGCACTGATTATATACCTCGCACCAGTGTTCTTTCTTGAAAGCCTACAAAGTTACCTGTGGTACTAACGACATCTTGTCTCTTCTAGATGGATTTATTTCTCTTTGACATACATCACGTGCTTGATATAATTATTTTGCATCCTTATGTATTGTGGGCCGCCATAGCCCAGCTTTCAAGATTTTCTATGCAATGGCTTTTCCTACATAGTGCCCACCTATGACTTCTCCATGAGTTTCTATCAAAATACTTTCTCGTTCATGTTCAGGGACATATCTATGTAGCACTTCATTCGGTCCCATTTTGTACAAATGTCCAACAATCAATGATAAATCAGCTGCTCGAACCACTCAGTCCATTTGCTTCATAGTGTACTCCACTAGTGCCATTCCTGTGGCCAGAAACTAAATAATATCCATGAAGTGATCATATGTGACTTTAATTGCAAATAATTATGCTTTGGGCAGGTTATCATCGATATTTGTGGTTTCTTCTCCTATCTTTATTCTTGATAGATTATCAAGTTCATCATTCAATTTCCCTAGCTTCACTATAACTTCAAAGTCATACTCCTGAAAACCATCGATAGATATTTCCTCCTAAAACAGGCTTATTCACCAAATATTTTAGCATGGAGTGATTAGTGAACATTTTGTAATACACCCCCAACAAGTAGTGCCTGGACTTTTGTAATTCATACACCATACCTAATCCCTCTATTTTCATTGTGCTATAGTTATGTTCCATGTTGGACAATTTCCTTCTTGCAAATGCTATGAGATGATCAATTTCCCTTACTCTTGGTTGCGCTAACACTACACTCAATGATATGCAAGATGCATCAACATGTACATGGAATTCCTTCCAGTTTGGGAAAACTAGAATTGGCACAGTTACCATCTTCTATTTTAGCACATCCAAGCTCTTATGGAACTCTTCACTCCATTGAAAAGTCGCATCTTACTTAAGAAATTTCTCTATTGTCTTAGTTATCTGCGCACACCCCTTTATAAACTCTTTGTAGTAGCTAGTGTGTCCCAGTGTTGTGCATAGCTATCTCACTGTTTTTTGTGCTGGCATGTTCAGAATAAATGTGATCTTTGCGGGATCCACCATTAATCCCTATTTACAAACTACATTTCCCAATAGTATACCAATTGGTTCAAAAAAGATGCACTTATTTAAGTTCAATGAGATCTGATACTGCCTACATGTATCCAACATCAACCTTAAGCTTTCCACATGCTTCTTTAATATACCAAATACTATCCAATCATTGAAGTCTGCTTCTAGAAAATTGTGTATATATTCTTTGAAGGCTGAAATTAAAACTCTGGAAAATGTAGCAGGTGCATTCTTTAATCCAAAAGGCATTACCATGTACTAATAAGATTGCCACTTTGTCAAAAAATTCTTTTTATATCTATCTTCTGGTGAAATTCTGATATGATGGTATCCTGAAAATCCATATGTGAAAGAATAGGCCCCCTATCCTCCTACATTGTTTAATACTTCATCTGTAAATGGTGTAGGGGGGTCATGCAGGCATGAATAATTCAATTTCCTTAATTCAACACAAATTCTGATTTCCCCTTTTACCTCATTTTCTTGAACCACCATGGGACTTTCCCATTCAGACTCTTCTATAGGTTCAATTATCCTAGCTGTTAACATCCTTTCTAACTCTTCTTTCACCTTCTCCTTGTATTTTAGATTTATTCTATAAGGTCTCTAATGGACAAGATTCACATCAGGTTTCAGATGAATCTTCATAATTCCCAAATATCCTGATATGCCCTTCATATCTAAAAAATTTGTGGGGAACAAATCATGGTATTCATGCAAGAGATATGTTATCTTGCTAACTGTGTCTTCATCCCAGTAATCTCCTATTGTCACATACCTTGGTTTAGCCTCTTCCCTTATATGCGCCTTCTTCATCTTCAATGGCTTTGTTATATCTAATTCTTTGATGTCAATATTGTGAGGATATTAATCCTCTTTGTTAGTGAGATTATAACATTCCATTACACTACCTATCTACGTAGCCCAATCATGTTTCCAGATAACTATAACTTCATTCTAAAAAATATTCTTCTTAACTATATTTAGAGTTGTATCTATATGTGGGTGGTCATCTTCAAATCTGAATGTCATTATATATCCATCAACCATTTTTGATGAGCTAGCAGTACCAAGTCGAAGCTCGGTTTCCAAAGATCAATTTTGAGGAATTGTCTCCAGGGTATGGATGAAGCCATGCACCCATTCTTCTCATGGAATTTCTCCCCAAAGTGCTATACAGAGATGTATGTGGTCTCTAGGTGGCCATCATACTTGTCTACGAGCTTTGTTTCTACTTGACCAAATCTTACGCACATCAACCTTCTACATTTATTCCGATCTCCAATATTATTCTTATGAGTGCCCCACCATCTAGCAGAGTAGCCCTCATTGCTTGATCCATAACTAACAATCTTTGACATTCAGATACCTGTATTTCATAATCTCTAAATAAACTATTTACATCACCTAAAACCATCATACAAAGGTAAATCATGTAACTCAGTTGTCATACAACACACTACTTTAGTGATCCTTGCACATCACCTTGTAGACACTTCATGCAACCTTTTCTTCTAGTTTTCCAACTCCTCTTCTGAATATGAAGTGCAAGAGCTATATTATTCCCAATTCAGCTTTCCATGGGTAGTAGGGTTAATCCATTCTTCTTCTTTTGATATAATCTGATAATTGTTGATAATTTCATCTACATTTTACTCTTCACATTTCGCCAAAAAGTTTCTAATCAAATGCTATGGATCACAGAAGTCAAAATTCCTTGATATCTCATTCTCTCCGATCGATCTAATGGAAATAAATCTCATATTATTGCTTTCAAATATAATTTTCCTTTTCTCAGGTTAATTATAGCCATGTTATCAAATTACCAATCCAATCCAAACAACGCAGGGTAGGGATTACTGTCATCCATAATCTCAATCACTTCGAATTCAGTGTTAGTGTGCACTCCATCAATATCTACCGTGATACTTGACAATATTCCTAGAGGGAGAATATTTTGTTGATTATCCAACTTCAGCTGGATAGTTGAAAATTTCATCTTTATCTTACCCATAAATTCCCAAGTTTTCTTCGGCAAGACATTAGCATCAGATCCTAGATCCAAGATAACCTTATCCATGTCGTATTGCCCAATCTACGATGTAAGCCTCATTTCCTTTGAAGTCTACTATTGTGTTTGTGTAGATTATTCGTTGCATGCATCTCACGCTGTGGTATCTCTTTAGGAGCACAAGATTCTATCAATTCCTTCAATCCCTCTACGACCTTCTGATTTCTCAACAACTTCATGCAAGTGTGTAGAAAAGACTTCAAAATATTCAGATCCACATCTTGTGCCACAACCAATACTATTTTGCAGTTATCCTTATGATTCGTTAGCACGGTAGAGATCAAATCCCCATCATCCATAAAGATTCACCTTGCCTCCCTGAATACTTTCTTTTCCTTCGGGATACAAGTGTAGAATCTTTTTTAGTAGTTTTTCTTACCCATGTAGTTTCAACTTTCTTCTTCCCATTGGATTTAAGATTTCTAGTTGCAGCTCTGCTTCTTGTAACAATGTCGATGCGTGGTCGATCTTCCCTTGGCTCTAGGGTCATCATTTGGATATTTTCTATAGGTTGCTGGTTTCTTTTCTCCTGCATCTTTGCAATAAGGATGCGGAATTATTCTATCACATCATCAAAAGACTTACAGTTACAATAGGTTGTTGTAGGGTTTTGCGAGGTGTCCTACCTATCCATAGTTATAGTAGATAATTAAGTCACAGCCTTGATCAACTCCTCATCATCGTCCTTGAAATCCTCCTTAACCATTGTGATAGTTTGGATCCTCATGTGTATGTCCCTCAGCTTGTAGTATCTAAGCATCAGCAGTGCGTTCCATCATTAGGTCACAACTTTGAAATTTTTTCTCATCATGGCCTACGGATCTACAAAAGTTACAAAACAACTCCTTCAGGGTCTGTACATACTTCTGTAATAGGTAGCATCTTTAGAGCGATCTTGACCTCTTGTTCAACAAATCTCATGGCACAAAGCCGGTTTTACTGGATTATGCGCTCCACTTGCTAAATAATCTCTAAACACGGGGCATTGATCCTTATAATGACCCTCTACTTTGCATTTTGTACACCATAGTTTTGATGTGGACTCTTTAAATTTCTTGAGGTCCTACAATTACAAGGTCAAGTTGGCTAGCTGACTCTATATCTATTGTACTCTTGCATGAGTATCTTTAATTGGCGAAGTTTCCAACTTCATCACAATCTCCAATACTTCGACTTGAGTCATGATCTTTTTCTGCATCAAAGGTAACCTAATATGTGGTAGTAATGTGGCTATGAACCATTCTTTATGATGTTTTGGGGGTATATTAA
>APFE030437741.1:0-28296 GCA_000404065.3 Pinus taeda | reverse complement strand
TATTGTAACATTGAAAGGAATATAATGAAAAATCAAGCTGGTAGTCCTGGTTTTGGGATCCAGGGAAAAATCTCTGTGTATATGTGTTTTATGTGTTATGCTCTCACATTGTTTATTTTCTGTGTCTTAGAATTTGTATGTAGGTAATTTCTGTACGAGGTTAAAACCTACAATTTGAAACCAAACAGATACAGAATGAAAAAATAAAAATGGATCATGCTTAAATAGGAGGTCAAATTTAGGACATGAACTCATAAATGGTTGTTCATGGGTGATAGGCTGACCCTCACTCAATCTGTTCTACAAGGCATCTTTGTGTATTGGATGCACTTATTCCTTCTCCCCAAGAGGGTCATTAAGTGATAAATTCCATCATTTCCTAGTTTACATGGTATGGGGCCCATGGACCTGATAAATTTTCCCTTGTAAGTTTAGAAGTTCTAGCCAGGAGTAAGGATGATAGGGGTTGGGGCATTAAACACATGGAGCAATTTGGATGGGCCCTTGTTATTAAAATATTTTGGAGGGCTATATTTGGGTTGGGGCTTTGGAAAGAAATCATCATTGAAAAATACTTGAAGGGTCTAACTCTTCATATATGGATATAGAAAGGAGCTTTCTATCCAAAAAATTTCTCTCATATTTGGAATGACTTCATGAAGTTCAAAACTTGGCTTCTGGAAAATCTACAGTGGAATATAGGATTGGGTAATGTGGTAGAAGTGAGACTAGATCCCATATAGGAGTTATATGGAAATCATAGCTTTCCTAGAGAGATTATTCTCCATATTCATGAGTGGGGGATTTATAAATTATGTCAGTTGTATGTTGATATGGATGCATTGGGTTTGTATCCCATTTTGATCAATTCTATGTCTTTGGGTCTTGGTGGACATATGGTAGCTATTTGGGGCGCATATATCAACAATTTGTATGATGTTGAGATCATTTTTAGTAATAGGCCTGAATCACTTATATGGAACGAAAGATCCTCACAACCCATCTTGGTTGATGATATATATCACCACATCACTCCTTCTCATCCCCTTGCATAGATTGGTTCAAATGGATGTGAAAGTGGCATATTTCACTCAAGTTGACGCGTTTTGGTTGGCTAGTGGTGCATAACAAAATTCTCACTTGGGAAAATATTGCAAGGCACGATTTCCACGAGTCGAGTAGGTGCTATATCTGTCTCCAAGCTGATGAGGAGTACATACATTTATTCCTCAAATGTCATGGTTCCATTGCTATCTAGGCTCATGTTCTTCATACACTAAACATTGTGGCACATTATTTATATTCATTGATCAACGAATGCATTATGGATTAGTGTCACACTTTAAAGCAGTATAAGATCCTTCTCTTTTTCAACTTTTGGGGCATTTTGAAAGGAAATAACCACAATACTTTTTAGAAAATCTGGTTACTCATTGATAGAATTTGTAATAGTATCATACCATACTTCTTGGAACTCTAGCTGAAGCCTGATTGTGGGATTAAAAAACAATACATGCCACCTGTCTGTTGGAGTAAATACTTTCTTGGATTAATTGATGGTGCTTCTTAGAACAAGACTTGTAGTTGTAGTGCTATCATTTCCCCTGCTCTTGGTATCCTTTATAATTTCCACTGGACTGGTGGTCCTGGTACTGATTCCAAAGCACAGATTTTGGCACTTTAGGGTCTCCTTTATTATGCTCGGTAGATTAATATTTCTTCCATTTCTATCTTTGGAGATTCTAAAATAACTATTTCTTAGGTCCTGTTTTAATCTCCCACAGATGACAAATTGGTTATCCCATATCTGGGAGCTCTCTTCGTTGTTTTAGGCGATCACCTTCACGCACATTTGTGAGATCCAGAATTCCTTGACAGATTGACAAGGTCAGACTCTACATGTAGGTGGACTTTATATATTTTTTAGGAATAGCTAGATGGAGTATTCTTGGCCAATGGGAATAATCCCCTTCATGCATAATCTCTCTAGTGCACTTCAGATCATGTACGGTTGGGACATTTATCTGTGCTTTTGCTTTTCTTGCATAGTTACATGGTGTAGGTTTTCTCATCGATCAACATGTGCTCTTTTAATGCCTCATCTATTTTCTCTATTTGGTTTCATCATGGTTCTTTGTTCCATTTTTTTTTGTTTTCGGCTTAAATGCCTCATATGGGTCTATTTGTGGACTTTTATGGACCTTCTTTATTCCTTTGTGAAACATTTGTTTTTGTTTTTTTGCCTTTGTTCCATAGGTGCTATATTTGATCTGAGCAACATGACTCATATTTCATATCCTACATGTTATTGTTTTATATTTAATATAAAACACTATTTTTTTCTTCCTAAAAAATTGGATAGTACAAATATTCAATCAATGAAAGTACTTTCAAGAAAATGTCACATGAAATTGTAGAGGCTAGTACAATACTCATCTCTACCAATCACATAGCTCAACTATTGATTTCATTCATATGTCTTTTGATAAATCTTCTAACTTAATACATTTTGCTTTGAAATAGATAAATTTTCTCCATAAGTTTGACAATAATTTTTTTGGAAAAATGTTCTCATTTAAATTAACTCAAATTAGTTGAATTGTTGAATTCAACATACCGATGAAAATTGGAGAATAAAATACATTGGGACTTTCACCATTGGGATTAAAGAGGCTAGGAATTTTACCACTTTTAACATAACTTAGTGTGGAGGATAAAGGTTGTAAATATCCACAAATTATGAAAGTTAAGTACGCTCTTTAAGGATCTCCACTCAATTTGGTTTGGTTTATGGGACTTGGAGAGATAATAACTGTCTGTGATGTTCCGAGTAATCCCTAGTGGGTAAGAACATGAGTGAGAGTACAATGAAAGGGAATTGGAATAATGCAATAGAAGGCCAAGAACATGAGTGAGATTACAATGAAAGAGAATTAGAATAACGTCACAGATGCCCAAAGATACAAACAAGGAAAGCACAGAAAGGAGGAGAGAAGTTGGCAAGCCAAGTATTTTACAACCAAGAAAAGCGTACAAAGGAGGGGGGCAAGTGGCAGGCCAAGTATTTTATGATGTCCTCCTCCCACCATGACAGCGCTGAATTCCATCGACCACAATGCATGAGTTGCAAATAGAAAAACTAAGGACAACTAGTACGACGAGCATGGAGCATCATTGTTTTTGTCTGCCATTATAATTTTATCACCAAAATAAGAAAAAAAGAGCCTTCACAATAACTTGGGACAAAAGTAAATCAATGTCGCCACACACAGGATATTCATATTTTATTTTAATTGTTCATACCTTGTTTGAAGCATATTTAGTAAAGGACTTTTGAAACATTGGTCATGTAAGATTGTTCCTCATTTTCTTCTTCTATGTGCCATAACTATAGAAATGAGAGGTCCATCATATGACCACTTGATAACAAGCCAAAAAGTAAAAAAATGTGTTTTTAATTATGTCGCTTTAAGCACGCCATTTCATTTATATCAGAGTTCCATGTCTTTCTCTGAATCACTTGTGTAGGTTTCTCCTCTTCTATCCCTTGCTCTCTCTCATCACGATGTTCAACCACCATTGTTGGATTTCAGTTCCCTCATCGACAATGAATCCATATAAGAGAGAACCATCGAGTTCTTCAATAGAAATAATGACAAGCACTAGTGAAATTGTTCAAAGAAGGGATAACTGGGTGGGGCAGATCTATAGATAATGAGTCTGACCACTCTGTCAATTAAATGATAGCACAACAACACAGGCCAGATCCCAATCAACAATGGAGCCATAAGGATCATTGGCTATGAGGTACTTGAACTCCAACAACGTTTGTTTCTATCCTAATATCAGAGAGCTACTCTTAAAGCAAGAGAAAGAAGGGTGACCAAGAAAATTGGCTTTCTTGTTTTTATGATTTGCCATATATATTTAGTCTGTTATTTATCTCTAAATATATGGCTAGATTTGTTATTTTGATGACATCGGAATATGAAAAATGAAAAATAACCGTTCTTCAAAAAAAAGTTAATATAAAAATAAAATTTTATAATAAAATTGAGTAACTTTTTATTTTTTTTAATATTCATTAAAAAAAATCAATAAATATTAATTATTAGTACTATTGTACAAGAAAGTTTTGAGGTTGGTAACATATCAAATATTTTGAAAGTTTGCAAGGTATCGTGTGCCAAGAAGAATAAGTGTGCAATACATTTCTTATTTCTTAGTTCACAAAGGAAGACTAAAAATTCAACAAATGTAGTGGGTCACAATGAGAATTATTTTTTTTATGATATGTTGTGGTTCTGGAAATTTTCAAATATTGTGATGTATTATAAGGAGAATTTTTAGTTGTGATATCTTGTGAGGGATGAAAACTTTGTTAGAAGTGATCTATCAAGAATTTTTTTTTATTTTTTAAATAGGTTTTTTTTGTCATAGAGGAACAAATTTCCATGAAATGAAATATCTTGTACTTGAAAATGATTGTGTGGTAGATCACAAAAGAAGGAAGTTTCAATTTGATGCAACAAACATAATTTTCGCAACTTTTGAAGGCTATAACAAGGAGAAAATTTCTCAAAAAGTTAAGGATAAAATAAAAGCAATCTCTCAATGTAGTAAGATCTAGGAAAGGTGTTCAAGGCTCATTTCATGAAAACTTTAAGTTATATGGTTAGTTCATTCAAGTTCAAAAATCAAGGAAGTAAGGAGGACCCTAATCCAATTTTCCTTCATCATATGACAAAGGAAATAAATGCAATGGGGAAGTTGAATCTTACTCAACAAGCCCCTATATCCTTTGTAATAGAATGATAAGAGGATATAAAAATGGAATATGCACTACCAATATTAGAAAGAATAATGCATATCAATTGGTCATCATTCTTTTATATTTTGTATTGTTCAATTTCAAGTGTTCTAAACTTAATTACAAACCTTAATTCCAAGTTTGTTTTTTGTTTCTTAATTACAAACCTTCCACCAATTCAAAATTTCTAATTTTACACGCAAAACTTTATGCTTTGTAAGAAACCTTCAAATTTTCCATTTTCCTTTAAGGAAAAAATAGGGTCAAGTGCCTCAAACAAATGCATAGTAGGATCTATAGCTAATGGTAAATGAGAAAAAAAATATTTTGACCTAAAGCTACCAAAATTTCCTACAAAATATCTAGTTATTTATCTAAAGTAATGATTTTATGTTGAAATCTAAGTTTCCCAAAACAACACTTGATATTATTTGTCAAATTTCATAGTTTGTACAAAAATGCACAAAAGGAATAGACCAGGTACACAATAGGCATGGAATTTATATTGGGACACAATTGTAAAACACTATACCTATGTATACACTAGATTCACAAAAATGCCTGTAGACCTATTTTTACCACTTATGCAACATTTTCGAAAAATTTACACCAGGAAAATTGTGTATGTCGAAGCAAACCCAAAGGAGAAAGAAAATTAAGACACAACTTGAAAATACTAAAATTCATAAAAGTGTAAAATGAAAATGCATGCACTCTCCAATTTGGATCACTCAAATGTTATAAGAAATGAAGCTTGGGTTTTCATTTTAGTGAAGTGAGGAAATTTTGGCTAGCTTCATTAAAATGTATTCCAAACCCTCATTAGAAGGCTAATTTGAATTATTTAGCCTGGAGAGTTTGAATTGAGTAATTACCTAAATTTATACAATTAAATTTATTTATTTATTTATTTTAATTTAAAACAAAATACTTTATGCTATGCAAAATCATTTCAAATTTTCCTTTTGTAGCATGGGTTAAAACTTATGGTTAATTGCTTAAGTGAAATGCACATTAGGACTTTGGACAGTGTTGGATCACACCAACATGCAAGGGGGTCTCCCTAATGAAAAGTCCCAAGTAGACTTTGCACTGTTTGGTGTAGAAGCCCTTCTGAAAATAAGGCCCAACTACCATTTTTCTTAGAGATTTTCCTTAGCTGCAATGGTCAACACGAGAGAGTAATGTGCATGTGCTTTTGAATGAATAAGTGAGTATGCCTTGTGGAATGTTCAGTTGCAAAATGTATGAAGGTTCTTTCACCGGAGGAGAAATAAAAGTGAGCCTTTAAGAGAAGAGTAACAATGCTAATCTAATAAAGATACACAAGCATACACATATATATATTTATATATATATATTATATATATATATATATATATATATTATATATATATATATATATATATATATATGAAAGAATTGTTGCTCAACTAGCGAAATAGTCACATAGAATCAATGATCATTAAAAAAATACAACACATCTTCAACTAGATAAGCACCAAAGTCACCAAAATAGTTCAATTTATTTAGTACAGATGAAAATAACATATATCGCAAACATTCAAAGAATAGTCGTACAACATTTATGACACATGCATGAAAGTGTGTTGGCTCAATGAACTTTAAGTATTAAGAAAAAAATCCAATATACATCAATGCAATGAACACCACTAGCCCCAGTAGTGGAGTGTTAGAGATACCACTTACTCCTCCAAAAGAATTATCTTCCTCTCTAATTCCTAGTGGAAGGAGCTAAGGTGAAAAGTATTTTTCTCGAGCTATGAGAGTTTATATATAACAAATGGGGTGACTCTTCACCTCCCTTGTGGCTCTTAGACTTCCCGCATGACTCTTTGACTTCCATATGACCTTTTGACATCATCATTATTTTTCACATTCTATAGGTGACTCCTTGACTTCCACTTTACATAACATTTATCATATATTGGAAATTACATAATAATATCCATAAATGATGTGGAAAATGATGACTCTTATGACATTGATCTAACACTTTGACAACACATGTCATGACAATAATAACATGGACTCAATGATGATGTGGAAATGTCAAGCCACTCTTTTTTCTACTATATGTGTGTCTTCTTGAAAAATGGTACATGTTTTTCTTCTTCTTCCTCCATAAGGTTTGAAGGTAGGGAGTCTTCACTATGATCTTGATCTTTAGTTGTTGTCACAATATGGTGTGCCTTCATCTTCTTGTTCAACGATCAACTTATCTTTGCAGCTTCATAAGTATCTTCTAAGTATAGCTTGCTTCTCCTTATTTTCAATCATCATCTTGTCATGTGAAAATATAGTACTTACAACTGGAACTCACTCATGACAAGATGACATGAGTCCGCAAAACTCCTAGTCTAGCGTGCTTTATGAAAATCATTTATTGAGCTAGAACTGGGTACTGGACTGAGAGGAAGACTTAGGTATTGTGCAGTGTGTAATTCCAGAGGCTAGGAGTGGAGGATTGAAGCTTGAGGCTACACAATACGCAGTTCTGGAGGCTTGGGTAGGATGACTGCGCAGTTGAGGAGCTTAGTGAAGCAATCTTAGGCCTTAAAGTTGCACAATATGCAATACAGGAGAGAGAAAGGCCTAGGGATTTGATAATTGAATAGTTCAAGGAGGAAGGATGAAAAATTAGGGCTTTCCACTGTGTAATACATAAAACCAGGGTGATTGGGAGGAAAAATTTGATAGTTGTGGAGGTCAAGGGGTTAGGGATGAGCACTAAGACTACGAATGCACATTTCTCGAAGGTAATAACTACATATTACACAGTTCCAAAAGGAAAGGGATGAGCTTGAGGGTTGACACTATGCAGTGCATAGTTCCAGAGGGTTGAGTGAGGTCAAGTTGATTGAGCAGGATCTTTCCAGGATTTGACTAAGTGCGGGATTAGTGAGGTAGAAATGAAAACATGATTGAACTTGTGAATGATAAAAAACACTTGGAACAATTGAAAACACAACATTGAACACTCAGTACAAAAGAACAACATGATGCCCTCAATTCGACATTAATATAACGACCACCTCCAAGTGTGACACTTAAGATACACTTTGTGACGACAATGACAACACTTATGCGACAGTGTACGAAACTTTGAAAATGGGTCTAATACATTTCTATATGATAAATAGGACCCATCAACACCAAAATTACCCCTTAAGATGAACCATAACTCCGCTTATGTGATGTGCAACATTTCCTATGCTAAAACACGACACTATGGTTTTCTTCCAAATTAAAGGGGCTTGAAAAATTAAAGAATATACGTGGGATGAATCTTACTACTATAAACGATAATATGCAAGGTCAAAATAGGCTCTAAAATTTGGATCTAGGCCAAAATTTTTTAGGGTGTTGTAGCAACAACAACACTTGGTGACACTCTGGCAGAATTCCAACTTCTCTACCTTGGTCTAATATTTTATGCAGGGTCTAGTTATTTAGAAAGTATTGATTCATTATATGGATTAATATGGCTTCCCCACTTAACCTTGTTATAAATACAATCCCCTTCATCACTTTCTCGGTTGGACAGATTCATAAATCCAGCCATATCACAATTATTTCGATTTAGGAGAAGGGTAATATAGTTCATGATATTTAGATGTTAAAAGTCTTATTTTTCATCTTTGGTGTTGCTCCACTATTAGCAGGCCTAGACAGTACCCTGACAGAGTAAATACAAGAACAAAAGCATTTCTTCACTTCCAAAGATCCTAGTCAGTACCTCGGCGAAGTTTCTTACTCCACCTCTTTGTGAAGGAACCCTTTTTCTTCTTTCACCCTTTATTTGTTTTTATCTTTTATAGAATTTTGCAAAGGCACTTATTTATTTCATGGGGTGGAAGAGGGATCCCAACTTACTAAGAGCATAATAGGTTTCTAAAGATGAAACAAAATCATATGCAATCCAACATGGTAAAAATGAAGAAGAGAATAACCAAGTGATAACAAAGTTCATCTAGTGTGGACTACATTCCCGAGCCCTGCTCCAATGGCTAGGCTGCTTTATTGATCTCATAAAAAAAATAGTACATAAAAAATCTTTGAGTCATAGAATAAAATTTCTCCTAGAGTGGCATTGTTTCTCATTCAAAGAACATTATCCTTCAAAGAACTCTCACTCACAAGTTGAATCACTTTAGCAAATAAATGATGGTTTCAAAATAAGAGGACTCTATCGCTGAATGTGGCAATGGATCGTCGTACTCATTCTGAGATCAAAAAGTAAGCACAAATTCAATTGCTTCATAATGAAGTGTCAAAATGACTTTTCCCACAATCATACTGAGAATAGACTAAAAAATTGGTTCCTCTAATGAAGAAATAGATGCTTCATATGCATCTGGAATGCTTGAGAACCCCTATCTAAGCTTTTTCCATGATAAAAAGAGGTCTCCATATGGCCTCCAAATAGTCTTTGTCTACAACATAAAAGGACTTAACTCTACAAATTGTCTAACATGCAATGCTCAAATCACAAAATTAATGTTGTCAATGTGTTGAGAACACTCAAAAACCCCTGTGTAGGCTCTTCTTGGGCTCAAAAAGACTAAAAAATGGCCAAGTTAGGACTCCTAGAACATTTTTCTATTATCTGTCTTACAAATTGGAAAAATCGCTAACTAGGTAATGAATCCCGCCTTTTGGAAAACTATTGAGCAGTAAATTGACACGGGAGAATCAGAAATCCTGCTGAAAAAGGTGTATTTTTCACCTCATTAATCGCATGTATGATGCCTTAAGCATTGATTATTAAGCCTTATTGTCAGTCATGTGGTCAGGAGCTGAGCCACGTCCCCACCCCTCCATTGTTGGCTCCAGTGGTGGTCATATGGACTACATGAGGTTGAGCCTTCCATGTTGGGTCATGTGGTAACATATGGGGCTAGGAGTTGGCCACATAACTCATATGGTTAAGAGCCAACGAAGTGACGTAATGGTAGGGCATGTGGTTAGTTTGCTAAACGTCTTGAGGTTGAACCTCGATGGGTTGATCGACTAGCCCAACGAATTTTTACAAAGAATCTAAGGGCCACATGGCACCCTCCCATTGGGCCATGTGGCACCTCCTAATGAGGCCACACCAAAACTCATCAACAAACCACAAATTGCCAACT
The DNA here is from genome assembly GCA_000404065.3 of Pinus taeda. NCBI lineage: Eukaryota > Viridiplantae > Streptophyta > Pinopsida > Pinales > Pinaceae > Pinus > Pinus taeda. The sequence goes on along the minus strand of APFE030437741.1, from coordinate 18,333 downwards.
TGACCTATATGACTAGGCCACATATCATGACGTGATTGGCCCACTTATCTTCCATACCTACACAATCAACTACTGACATAAACACCACGTCACCATACGCTCTTCCCAGTTAGCAGCCCAATCAACCCTGTAAGTTGACTTTTCAAATGTTTGCAAAAAACTTCAAAATGTGATAACTTTCACATACAATGTATAATTGAGATGATTCAAGTGTCATTGGAATTAGAATGTTGAGATATATGATTTGGCACTAGTTTCGAGTGATTTCAAGCACTTTGAGTTTTGAGTATATTTTTATCCCCTGGATCATCCCTTCCCACTAGAAATTTTTGGACCTCCAAAAGTATATTTTTTACTCAGCAAGTGAGAGTACAACTTCCTTACTTTCTTGATCTCAATCCACCTTTCTTTACATGGATTGGTACCTTTGAGCCCCAATCGAAGATACTCAACATTGCCTTTGCATGAAGTACTAATTCACCTATCAAGAATTGAATCTTCTTGCAAATGATCTAAAGATTCAGGAGTGAAATACTCAATATATAGAATCTAAAAATTCTCTTCACAATCATCAATCATTAGAGGCTCATACAATATTCACCATGAAGTCTTTCCTTGTTGATATACAACCAAACTTGAACTTCCTCTTGAAAATAATGTTCAACTTGATGCTTGTCATGCCTTGCTTTGTACTTGGATTTTCTTTTCTCAAGTTTCTCTTGCACTCCTTGATGCACTAACTACATTTTTCAATGAAATGCTTGGCTTTGTCCACACCACTATGTCCATCTATTTCAAAACCTTTACCAAAGATAAAATACAAAGAATACTTTGGCAAATGACCCAAACAAAATTCAAATGGAAATAATTGCATAGATGAGTGCTTTCCATGATTATAGTGTGCTATATGTAATGTAAATGCTCATCCCAAAGTTTAGGATGCTTACCAAAATATCCACAAATTAGATGCATTTTTTTACAATATGTAATAAATTGGACGTTCAAATTCCCATACAAATTGACTTAAAAATAAGCTAAATTAGCATTAAATGCCAAAGAAAACGTTGTTGCATATACGTGATTTATTCACAACATCACTTTTACAAAATACCCAGCTATGGGGATATGAAACATGTGAAATACAAAACAAATGTGGTATTTAACTAGACAAATAGTCCAACCATTTCTTACCCAACTAGGCTAGGGAGTTTTCTTTATGCATTTCACTTTCTTCTAGAGTTTCTTTAGAGATGGCTATGGTGTGCCTCATACATTCTTATGCCTTATCTTTCTTAGGCGATTTCATGAACTATTTTTCCTTCTTTAGATGAAGATGTGGATGTAGCTTTCAACATTTCTTGATCCAATTTCCATTTATATTGCAATGAGTGCAAAAGTTTTTGTGAGCATTTCTTGGAAATAATTCCTGTGAACTTGGGAGAGGATTCTCCTTCCCGGTCTCACTTCCAATCGACATATTCATTTTCTTGACTAATGATTTCCCTTTTCAGAACTTGGATACACAATGGTTAGGTGCATGAAACAAAAGTGCAAGGAAACACATTCCACAACATTTTATTCAAATAATCATGCTACTTATAGTTATAGAAATCCTTTGAATAATTAGGACGTTTATACCTTTCATGATTGTCCTTTGGATTATGGTTTTGGCAAGGAGAACTTGATTGACAAGGAGGTATTGACCTAGTTATTCCTTTGAAGCGCTCATCTCTCTTTGGAGATGTTTTTCCATCAACATAATCATCATGATGTAATACTCCTTCAACCTGCAAGAGTTCTTTCTTCATGAATTTCACACTTGAAGAATTCCTTGAATTTGTAGTTTTGGAGCATTCTCGAACTTATTTTTCAACATATCCTAATACTTCATCTCAAGGTTGTGTTCTTACCTCAATGGGATTAATGATTCAATCACTATGGATTCCAATACCCTTACCATTGTACCTCGTTTTAGTTAAAAACTTCATACCAATACCCTTGGTATGTTTCTCAAATAATGCAAAAGAAGCATTATCATTGTTAAGAGAATGAACTGAACATGAAGTATCTTTCACCTCCTTTTTTTCTTATGACTCTTGGTCCTCTTCTTGAAGCTTAGCCATTTGCTCCTTCTCTTTTGTAGACAAAGTGGTATATGAAGGTTCAAGAAAACCACTCTTGTGATTTAACATATAAGGAATTTTATTCAACTAACAAAGGGTACAAACATACGTCATCTCATGACCACAAAATTGTTGATTCTTTGGGGAAACTTTGATAGTTGAACATTTTCTGGTTTACTCTTCAATGCCATTTTGTAGCATCAGGTGCAACTTCTTCTTCTTATCTTCTGTTGCTTTGAGCAATCTTCTTAGTTCCATGTTCTCCACATGGAGAAAAGAATTAATCTCCTCTAGTTATAGGAGCTTGCATGTTGCAAACTTTCACCCATGCTTGCAATCTGGTCAGAACCTGCTTTGATACCAGTGATCTGAAAATTGATAGTCCTTTAACACTTTGCAAATCTTGATGAATTTGGAGCTTCAAAACTTAACTTAGTTCCTAACTTGATCAAATGTGGATAATTAATTTTAAACAACCTTAAATATGAAACAAAACCATATGTAATCCATCCTGGTAAAAATGAAGAAGAGAACAACCAATTGATAACGAAGTTCATCCAGTGTTGACTACATCTCCAGGCCTTGCTCCAATGGCTAGGCTGCTTTATTGATGTCAACAATAAAAAGAGTACATTCATACAGTAAAATTCCTCCTAGAGTGGTACTATTTCTCCCTCAAACAAATGTTCTCCTTCAGAGAACTCTCACTCACAAGTTGACTCACTTTATCAAAGAAATGATGGTGTCAAAAGAAAAGGACTATCTCACTAAATGTGGCAACATGTCCTCATACTCATTTTGAGATAAAAAGGCAAGAAAAAATTCAATTGATTCATAATGAAGTGTCGAAATGGTATTTTACCACAATCATACTAAGAATAGACTAAAAAAGTGATCACTCTAATGAAGAAACAAATGCTGCAAATGCATCTAGAATGCTCGAGAACACCTGTTAAGCCCTTTCCATGCTAAAAAATGTCTCCACATGGCCTCAAAAAGGTCTCTTTCTGTAGAAAAAATTGACTTAACTCTGCAAACCATCCAACATATAATGCTCAAATCACGAAAATAATATTTCCGTTATGTCTCGAATATTCAAAAGCCCTTGTGTAGGCTCTTCTCGGGCTCAAAAATACTAAAAAAAATCTAATTTAAGCCTCTTGGAACATTTTTCTTCTATTTTTCCTACAAATTGCTAAGACACACTAATCAATAAATGAATCTCTCCTTTTGGCAGACCGTCAAGTAACAAATTAGCACGAGATTGGCAAAAATTCCACCCAAAAAAGTGCATTTTATTTCCTCATTAGTCGCTCCTATGAGGCCTCAAGCATTGATTCTTAAGCCCTGTTCTCAGAAGTGTGGCACCATGTGGGTAAGGCCTAAGCCACATGCTCACCCCTCTGTTGTTGGCTTTGTTGGTGATCATATGGACTACATGATACTGGGGGTAGGCTAACCGCTTGCCCCCTTCGCCTTTCACGCGAGGTCATGTGGTAACACATGGGGCAGAGGACTGGGCTAACTGCCTACCCCCTTCACCTACACCTTTGTTGTGGTCATGTGAAATGCAATATGCCCAGGGTTGGGGCCATGTGCCTTGCCCCCCCCCCCACAAACCATCAGTTGGTTGACGTTAAATCAAACCACCGACCCATATGGTTAATATAATTTGAGAATCACACACTTCTAATATCAGGTCATTTTGGTGTAAGTAAAATAGTTGCACAACTGCAAAGATTCTTCTATTGGCCAAGAATGCATGAAAATGTTTCTAGATATATTAAAGGGTGTACCATGTGTGCTAAAAGCAAGCCCAACAATAGAAAACTAAGCTTGTACACTACACTACCAGTTCCTTCTCGTCCTTGGGAAACTGTTTCCATGGACTTTGTTGGGGGATTGCCAAAATCTAGAAAAGGTCATGACTATTTATATGTTATTGTGGACAGGTTCAGCAAAATGTGTATTTTAATACCTTGCAACAAACATATTACAGCTGAACAAACAACGAAGTTGTTCTTTCAGCATGTCTTGGTGCATTTTGGGTTACCCACTTCCATAGTATCTGATTGAGATTTCTGATTTGTTGGGAAGTTTTGGTCAAGTCTGTGGGAGTTGATGGACACTAGACTGAAGAAGAGCACAGCCTTTCATCCATAAACAGATGGCCAAATAGAGGTAGTCAATAGGACAATGATCTAGTTGCTCAGGGTTATCGCAGTAAGCATCCCAAGCTTTGGGATGAACATTTGTGTTATGCGCAACATGCTTACAATTGTGCTAAGCACTTCTACACAAATATCTCCTTTTGAGACTTTTTTTGGTTTTATACCAAGGTCTCCCTTGGATTTTGTCTTTAGTAAAGACATAGTTGTTGATGGACACAATGATGTGGACAAAGTAACCAAGTTCATTGAACAGATCCAAGAAATTCACCACACAGTGTAGGAACATTTGGAACAAAGCCAGGCCAAGTACAAGGCAAGGCATGATAAGCATCAAATTGAGCATAGCTTCCAAGTTGGTGATCAAGTCTAGCTGTAGATCATCAAAGACAGAATCCAAGGTGAAGGTAAGAAGCTGAAGCCAATAAGGTATGGGCTTTTCAAGATACTTGAGAAAATTGGTGAGAATGATTTTCACCTTGATTTGCCAGCTTGCATTCACATCTATTCAGTAGTTAATGTAGAGAACTTGAGACTGTTTGAACCTTCATTGTTTGAAGATCCCGAAGAGAAAATTTAGTTTCCTTTTATTGATGATCTGTTACCTGAATATCTCAATGAGTTGCAGGAAGATATAGTTCTGGACAAGAAGGTGAGAACTACATGCAGAGGGGATGTTGAGTACCTCAGAATCGGACTCAAAGGTTCAAAACCAAACAGTGCAAGATGGATAGAGATTGGACAAGTGAGGAAGATGTATCCTCACTTGATTGATTCTTAAAAACCAACTTTTGGTGGTCCAAAATCTTTTTCAGTGGGAAGGCGTGATCCAAATGGATCCTAGAAAACCCTCTAAGTCTTCAAAGAAATCAAAACAATCACAAAATAAGTTTTAGAATTATTGGATTACACTATCGGGAGGAAAAAACATAGAGAAAACAGTGAAAACAGGCTTATCGGTAGTAAAAAAGAACAATGCACATAAGCCGTCGGATCTGGCCGATCAACGGTCCAGATCTGATTGACATATTGCAAATCGGCGGAGACTATCGGAGGCTATTAGGAGGCGGTCACATAAGTGTTGCGATAGCGATTAGCAGGGTCAACGAGGACTATCAATCAAGCACATAGATCGACGACCCACGTTAACCCACCATATCGCATCAGCAAATTATAACGGAAGCGCTTACAATGATCTGAGGCTCATGCGAAATGCGATTGTTACAAGTCGCATCGCAACATCATATTGGAATATTACAATGAAGTGGGGCTGATATAAACATAACTCGCGATAGCCGAACCTGATAACATTATAAATGATGTTTGATATGATTTTAGATCTAGGAAACAGGGTTTTCCTTTGTATTTTCATTTTTCATTAAATAAATGAAATACAAGGGATAAAGCACCGATGCAATGAAACTGAACCCGAAAGGGTTTATCAATGCTATTGTATATTATTTCAAGTCTGATATGGACCGTTTTGTAGGATTTTGAAAAATTTAATGTATTTTCTTATACAAAGGAAACCAGCGGGATTTCAAAAGGACCGAAGGCAGTAAGAGGTTTTGGTCGGGCTCCGCCCAAGCCCATATATTGGCTACCATGTGTCCAGGCCCTGGAGAGAGAAAACCACTCTTTTCGAGCGGTTAACCCCGGTACGAAAGAGCTGCTCAAAATAAACCACATCCATTGGATTTGGATCTCCCAGATCAATGGTGGAGATGCGATGTCGATATACAGGTGGACCCAATAGGAGTTATAAGGAACATTCATAATGTTTCAAGTCCGATAAATGAAAATTTGGTGGAGTTTCACAATTTTGAATGTATTTCTCTGTGTAAACAGACAATGGCTATTTCAAGGATTTCAAAGGCTAGATGGACTCTTTCGTTGCAAAACAAGTGGCCACCTCCCCTGAAGACGTTATGCTATGATTGCTAACGCTTAGAGGGGGAGCTGAGTGAACAGAGGTCGGGAAGCCAGAGAGCCTGAGAAGTTGAAATGAATAGACAACGCCGATTGGCTTTAAAGCCACAGACAGAAAACAAACATAGACAGGCAGTGCTGAGACAAAGTAAAGACAGAGACAGAGAGTGATAGAGAGAGTCTGTGTACTCAGAGAGGCTTGAGGGGTTCAAGAAAAACTCGTGTTGTTGTATCTGTTGTGTGTTGAGACTCAAATTGAGCTCATACTTTTGTAAAACTCTTCTTCTGAAGACATAATAGAGAGGCCACCACTGAAGGCTGGACAAGGAGTCGTAGTCCAGGAGTTTTGGGTGAACTCCATATTAAACTTGTTGTGTTTATGTGTGTTGTATATTATGTTTCTTTAACTGCTCCATTGTCTATGTATTTCGCAATCTCATGAATCCATTGTACAAAGTAACATAGGCATATCCATGCACATGAGTCTGTAATACCTTAATAATTGTCTAAGATTTCATTATCAGATCGGAGAATCACAAGTTAACCTGCAAAATAGATCACATGATAACCATGATCAAAAGAACACAACAACACGTATTCAAAAAGGTTCATACTAAGGAAAATAATATAGTTCATAAGTGTTAGCATAAATGAAATAACACATATCACAAACATAACAATAATAATCATATTGCATCCACGACATATGCATGAAGACGTGTCAGCTCCGAGCTTTTATTAAAATTAAAAGTTACATACATACATTTACAACTGACTAACCACTAGCCCCTATAGTGGAATATGAAGGCAACACTTTCTTATCTAAAGAGAGATAATATTTTTATGCTAAAGGAGAATCCAAGACACTCAAGAATACTCCCAAGATTTTGATCCTAAGCCAAAAGCTGGCCCAAAGCCCTTTACATGAGTTATGAGGGTCTATTTATAACATATGAGATGACTATTCATCTCCCTTTGTGACGCTTGGACTTCCCTCATGACTCTTTGACTTCTTTTGCCCTTTTCTAACCAATGACATTTCATATTCCATCATTGACACTTGGACTTGCACTTAAAAATTATTTTAAATACAATAATACAAATACACATAGAAGACAAAATTAGGCAAAGTCTAAGACAATCCTAATAAGACAAAACAACATATCAAGATTGAGTTTGGGGAAACTCTAGCTCGACAACTTCAACTTGTAGTTATTCGATCACATAGTGGTGCCAAAATTTGTACTGTGCAATGATTCCCTCAAACTTTGCGACATAATCGTACTAGATGCAAACTCTAGCCTCTATTACATCTGGGTATACTATCTTGGAGCCAGTATGTGTTTCTTTCTTCAACAAGAACAACACAGTGTTAATCTTGGTAGGGCCACCAATATACTTATGAATATCATGTTTGTTGACCTCTACGTCCCCCTTGGTAGCAATCTACCTAGACTGGTCCAAGTATTTTTCAACTTCCTGTCTAACCTTATTTATGCCCTTTACTTCTATCAGTGAGTCAATGGAAGGGATCTTATGGGATTTTTCCATAGAATCCCCATTGTTGTATAACCATGCATAAGAGGAAAAAATATTGGTGATGAAAGGTGCTAAGATGTTTGTTGCTTTATATGAGCATCCAAACCTCATCTTTTTCCCACTTAGCTTGTTGTCTCGTCTTCTTCACCAACATAGGCGGTGAAACTCTATTATTTATTCCCCACTCATGCAAAGTAGTGATAGCTACATGGAAAACCTTGAGAGCTTTTACATTCTCATATACTAAAAATTAAGGGGAAGTTCCTATACTAGAAAGTAAAATGGATTCTTTCCCATAAACTAGAAAGTAAGGGGAAGTTCCTATTGATGCTTTGTAAGTAATTTTGTCATCCCATAGGGCATATATGAGGGCTTTATACCAAGTTTTCTAATTATCATCAATGGTCCTTTTAATGATTAACAATATAAACTATCAAATGAGAACTGTAAACTCAAAACGAGAAATCTAGCCAAAAAACCTAAAACCTAAAAATGTTGATGCTAGAATACTTTTTTTTTATTTGGGTAAAATTTCAATATTTTTTAAAAATGAGAGTAAAAGGCAATAAAAACCATTTTTTTGTGTAAAAATAACACCTTGAAAATAAAAGATGTCGATGTTCGACTAACATCCTTTTTTTTATCGACGTAAATTTTCAACATTTTTTAGCAATGACATTAAGGATAAAATATCATGACTCCAAAAAACATTAAAAATCCAATGAATTTCACGGATGACATATAAAGATAAAATATCATATCTTTGGAAAACCTCAAAATTCCAACAATTTTTAGCCATGGTATTAAATATAAAATACTTATAACTATTTTCAACCATAACAATAAAGATAAAGTATCATGACTCATAAAACCTTAAAATTTTGTCAAATTTTCAACCATGACATTATGGAAACAATTTATGACTGAAAAAACTTTAAAAATGAACACCTTAATGAAAGAGTCATTATACCAAGAGTAATTTCTTTTTTAAATGCTAAAAGTATGATGACTTTAAAATCTTAACCTACGATAACTCGACACATTACAACAAAAATTTAAAAGTTAACCACCAAATTGACACGTAGTGTAGGTAAACTCAACCCATTGTAATGAAAACTTAAAGACCAACCATGAAATTGAGACATTTTGAGGGCAGACTCGATCCTTTGTAATGAAAACTTTAAAATCAACAATCAAATTGACACATAATGAGATCATGTTGCTAGTTGAGGATCGACACGAACCTTTTAGGAAAAATAAAATAACAACAAAATATAATAAACTATAAAATAAATAAAAATGAAAATATAAAATTAAAACAAAAATTAAAACATTAAACAAGAAACATTTAAAAATAACAAGTAAATAAAAAATATATTAAAAACATAAAAAAGCTGGCAAAAAACAATATAAAAGACCAAAAACAATCAAAATACAACAGAAAAAAAAAAACCAACAACAACAACAAAATTACTTGTAAAAATTAAACTACAAAAAAATATTTCCAAACCAAACATAATTAAAACCTAATTAAAAAACTAACCCCAAAAATAGAAAGAAGTTAGATACTTAAAAAACAAAACAAATTTAATTTAAAAATTATTAAAATTAAATTAAAAAGATAATTAAAGCATAAATAAAAAATAAAATTTTAAAAATACTTTAAAATAAATTAAAAACATATAAAAAGTAAAATAAAAAATACCATTAAAAAAATATTAACAAAAATAGTGCTCACCCTTGCACCCCCTAGCAGCGGTCCAGTAACATTAAGCTTGGCAATCAGATTCTCGGAATTCAATTGCCAATTGAGCGACTGCGCGCAAGAACCATATTTTTTTTTAAATTAAATTTTTTTTTGAGTTTCATTTATTTATTTTAATGTTTTATTATTTACTTTATTTATGTTTCATTATGTTTGTTTATATTTATATTTTATAACCGTTGTTTTTTTTTTTTTTTTTAATTATTATCTATTATTATTTTTTGGTTTATGATGATGATGGTGGTGGTTAACGTCCACTGAGACCAAATATCGGTCTATTGGACCTAAAGAAGCATATTATTTATTTTGATTTAGGATTTTATTCCTATGCTCAAAAAGCTTGGAGAGAAGCCTCCTGAGCTCACTATAATTTTGACATTGTAAAAGGCTAGGAATGTCAGTATTGCAACAAAGATTGTGAAACTGAGATCTAATGTGGTTGTATGCGGGGCGCTCTAAGAGGAAGTGGTTTTCATCCTCGATGTTCCTATTTTCACATATATGGCAGATCCTTTCCATCCATGGCGTTTTAGGAACTTCCTAACGACCTGTTTCACTATAGAGCTCATGAGAATTCATTCTAATCTTTGCTATATTAATTTTCTTCTTTGAGCTAGTTAAAATAGAGAGACACTTTTGATCTTCTAGGGTGGGGTTTATGACCTTCTTATAATGACAATTTTCTTTTAGCCGCTAAATCTTTCTCACACCACATTTTTTCTTTGAACTTAGAAGTAACAATATCTTTAATGTTATTTATTTTTTGCAATACATCATTCTCGTTGATTTCCCAATAGTTTAACCAGACCCTTATGTCTTTATGCCACCCTCGATTGAGCCTTAGGTGGTTTTGGCTGGAATTTAAAGCTAGCTTAGGAAGTCTATGATCATCTATGTTATTGAGTTTGTGCTTGTACAACAGAAACCTAATCATAGCTAGGCTCTCAATAGGGGAAAGACCTGTTCTATAGGAGAATAGGATAGGTGTATTACTTTTAATTTTTAGGTTATAAGTTATAAACGCTTCTGAATTTGCTCAATCTTTCTCCATGATTTCTCTGGATATATATATATATTCTATGTGTGCTTGGAAATATATTTTGCATTTTTATTTATTATTTATTTTTTAGTTTTAAATTTTTTATAAGTTAATGTTTTTGTTTCTTTATGTTTATATTATATATATATATATATATAATATATAATTATATATATAATATATATTATTATATTATATATATATATATTATATATATAGTTAAAAAAAAAATCCATTATAAAAAAGATTGCAAAGAAAAACAAAATAACATGTTTGGAAAACCCTTAAAAAATAAACATCTTAGAAAAAAAATAAGAAGAGGAATTAGACAGTTTAAAAAATTGTTAAATAATCAACTTTAAAAAAAATTGTGCATACTTAGGACATAAGAAAATTTAAAGTGTCAAAAATATGTCTTAGAAAAAATGTTGATGCTTTTCAAAATCTGCATGAAAATCACCAACATTTAAAAAAAATATCCACATTTAATACATTAGAAAATTTAAAGCGTAAAAAATAAACCCTCTAAAAAAAGGGGTTGATGTTGCACCAATACTTTTCAAAATTAGCTTGAAAATCACTAACATTTAAAAAAAAGGTTCATACTTGATACATAAAATAATTTAAAGTGTCAAAATATGCTCCAAAAAAAAGGTGTATTCCGAATCGACACTTTTCAAAATCTGTATGAAAATCACCAACATTTAAAAAAAAATATCCACACTTAATACATTAGAAAATTTAAAGTGCTAAAAATAAGCCCTATAAGTAAAGGGGTTGATGTTGCATCAATACTTTTCAAAATCAACATGAAAATCACTAACATTTTTAAAAAAATGTTCATACTTGATACATAATAAAATTTAAAGTGTCAAAACTATGCTCCCAAAAAAAATGTGTATATTGAATCAACACTTTTCAAAATCGGATGATTTTTTGCTACCTCAAAAAAATGGATACTCGATACAGTTCCTGTTTGATAGTTTACAAATTGTTAATTCTCAAAAGATTTTTATTAGTTGATTCAACCAAGACATTACCTTAGGGATAATAGTTGGATGGATATTTGAATTTGAAACACTTTTGGATAGCAAAATCAATCAGTGAATTGGCAAAAAAATAAGTGGCATTGTCACAAATCAATGTGATATGGAGAGAAAACCTAGTTATTATATATTGATCAATAAAATATATCACTTGTTCAACAGTGACATTTTTAAGAGGAATGGCCTCCACCCATTTTGCAAAGTAGTTTGTTGTGGTGAGGATAAATCTATTTTATTTTGAAAAATTAGGAATGATCTCACCATTTACATCAAGACCCCATTACTTGAATGGTTGGTCGATGATAACGGGTTGTAAAGGCAAAACTGCTTTCTTTTCTCTCCTAGTAGAAGTGCGGAAAATTTTTCATCTTTGAACATATGCATGTGTATCTTTGAAAAGAGCAAGTGAGTAACATCTAGCATGAAGGATTTTATGAGAAGTAATATCGCCTCGAAAGTGACCACTAGCTAGTCCATCATGTAATTCCTAAAACACTTTGTTAGCTTCACGTTTTTCCAAACAGCTAAGTAGGATAGAATCATAATTTTTTCTAAAAAGTATTCCATTAATAAGTTGGTATTGGTTTTCTTTTAATCTCAAAGTATGTTTTTTCTCAGATTCTAAATGTAAAGATGTTGTTCCATGAGAACGAAAATAGATCAAATCAACGTATTGTGAATTTGAAGTGTCAGGGATAACGCATACCTGTTGTAGATCCTCTAGTTTGTGATCCTCTAAACTATTCTCTAATTGTGAATCAATATTTTGTGTGACCAACTTACATAATCCTGGACCTCAACCAATCTTTGCAAGCTCAATTTCCAAATCATATTCTTGTAGTGCAATGACCCAATGAGCTCTTTTTTCACCAAGGTATTTCTGAACTAAAAGATTTCTAATAGAAGAGTAGGGCACAATTACCTTGGTGTGTGATTTAATTAGAAAGGGCCTAAAATATTTGATTGATTTGAATACAACATATGCATGTGTTTCAACATTTGAATAAATTAATTATGCTCCTTGTAGTCAAGAACTATGGAATGCTATAGGTATTTTTGCATCTTGATCATTTTCCCAAGTTAAAATAGCCACATAAGACTGATTAAAAGAAAATGTGTATAAAAAAATTTATTTATTGTAATTTGGAGTAAACAAGGAGGGGGCTTGTATAATGGCTTGTTTAATAAATTCAAATGCTTCCTTTTCTATTACACTCCACTTGAAAGTTTCATTCTTCTTAATCATGTTTTGCAAATGGAATACTATTTTTGCAAAGTCAGGAATAAAACATCTCACAAAATTGATTTTCGCGAAAAATGACAACATTAAATTTTTCTTATGTTGGAGTGCAATTTCTGAAATGGATTTAACTCTACTGGGGTCTATAATTATTCCATCTTTAGAGACAATGAATCCCAAAATTTTACCTTCTAGAAGCGCAAAGAATGACTTTTTAAGATTCGAAGGGATACCATATTTCCTGCATTGATCAAAAAATTGTTTCAAGTCATGAATATGATATTTTCGTTTTTTGGAAAATATTGTAATGCCACCAAGATATACAACAATGGTTTTGTTTATCAATCCTTTGAAGGAGAAATCCATCGCTCTCTCGAATGTCACCCCAACATTGATGAGACCAAATGGCATCTTCTGATAAGTGTGGGTTCCCTGTTTAGTCCTAAAATTTGTTTTTAGCTTATCACTAGGATGGACAAGGATTTGATTATATCCTAAAAACCCATCAAGGAAGGACATTAATTCTGATCCAACCAAAAATTGCAAGATCTGCTCCATAGGAGGCAACATGAAATTATCCTTTTTCTGAAGCTTTGTTGAGGTTTCTGAAATTGGTACAAAATCTTATATATCCATTCTTTTTCCTAACTGGAACTGGATTAAATACCCACTTAGAATGCCTAACTAGAAAGATAATTTTGTATTTCAACAGCTTTTTTAATTCAACATTAATTTTAGGTTCAAGATTGGAATGATTTTTTCTTATATTCTAATAGACGGGTTTTTTGTTGGGTAGAATTGGGATGGTATGTTGGATGATTGAGGTATCATAATTCTTGAGATCATCATAACCCAGGAAAATACATCCTTGAATATCTTTAAAAGGTGAATAAATGTGATTATTTCATCCAGTGACAGTCCAAGCGCTAGATTTACATTTTGAGGATTTTTGTCTAAGCCAAGATTGATGACCTCAAATCTTAAGGAAGAACTTGCATTTTTACAATTATTAGGCTTTGCAAATCTATCAATAAGAACATAAAAGTCTTCTAACTTGACTACAAATTTTGGAATGGAGTTCTCCTATTTTCTTTCATTAGATGATATTTTCAATTCTTTATCATGAGAGTCTTCACCAATAATATGGTAATCATATGTTCCCTCTAAAGTGAGGAAATTTATGATGTCTTCTTCATCATTGAAAACTATCCAATTGGAGATATTATCAAGTATGGAGGGTTTGAATATCAATTCAATTGAGAAATGGTGTGGGTTGATGTCTTTAGGTGGGATAAGTTTAGAATCAATGTTTGATAAAATATTTGCACCTGTGTTTTATAACCTTGGGATAGGACTAATATTGAATGCAAGAAAATGAGAAGTTAATTCTTGTATAAGAAATTGATAATGTTTATGTGTCTGGAAATGGAGTGAATAGTGTTTCTTAACTGTTTGATAATAATTTCTAAGTCAATTTTTTTTTTAAATATTTTACATCTAGGCTTATTGTTTTTCTTAGTCTTTGCACAAGTGCTCCATACTCAATGACGTTATTTTTGCACATGAGCTCAACTTTGCAGGTGAGCATAGTTTTCTCCTCGTTAGGGTTCATCAGAATGGACCATGCACCAATGCCATCATTAGACTTCGAGTCATCAAAACACATAGTCCAAAATTGATTATTTACATGGGAATCTACAATATTTACACAATGAGATGTGTCAGTCTGCGAAAAAAATTTTGATTTCTAAACAGATAGTTGCATATGGGAAAGGATATAATTATGTAGTGAAATTTCCAAAATATGATTTTGTGCAATAATTTCCTAAGATATTGTTGGTAAAAATGACATGCTCATTTTCCTCTTCCAGTTTAATGATTGTGTGTTTCACATGTTTTTCCCAATCAACTGTTATCTAATTGGGCTTGCCATTATATGGTAGCCAGAAGTGCAACGAGTCAGTTGCAAAGTAACCCTTAAGATTTTCTGACCAATCTCTACTCAAGACAAGACCATAGTATTGAGGGATATCAACTATTACAATATCAATGATCTGAGAGACTTTAGGCTGAAAAGCTAATCTAATTAAGACATCCTTCAACTTACCCAAAGTGACTTTAGTTCTATCAAGTTGTACAATTTGAGTGGATGATTCCTAGGGCCTGACATTAATTTTCAAGCAAACAGAATATGGCATGATGTTGGAAGAGGCGCCTAAATCAACCAAATAATTGTGAACTTTGTTGGACCCTGGTGGTGGAAACAATGGCATTTGGTTTTGCATCAATGATCTGTTTTCCCTTGTCTAGGTCTATTTTATAATCAAAACCTATATTTGATTATGAAGATTTTAGGTTTTCCACAAACAACTACTTTATGTGTCAATCATTCATGTTATGAGTGGGTATCTTATGGAACTCACACCACTTTCCCGTGTCTTTCTTTGTCTTCCTAATACCATTCTTTATTTGCAGCTTTAATGGGTTGTCTCTGGGTGGTCCTAGCTAGCTTTGTCCTTTGTTTTGATGTTTGGGACTTGCCTTACATCTACTGTGAAGGGTTCAGAGATCCAAAGTCTAACTTCTTCTGTTTAAATTTATGATTATTTTTGACAAGATATCATTATGTTGTGCCAAGAGGGGAGATCCATAGGAACTCCATTTTTATCAGGATCCAGACATCCATGGTACTTGAGCACCAGATGTCGCTTAGAGTCTTTGATACCCATCTTGGTGCACAAGGTATGAAATATATTTTTGAAGTCTAGCACTGCTTGGTCCCTTTCCTATCGTAGTGCAGTCCATCGCATATATTGATCCGAATTGGATCCATGAAAATTTCAAAATTCTATGACTATATCAAATCATGACAAACTTCAAAAACTTCTGAACAAGGAGCTATCAGGAAGACCTCTGGACAGTGGCAGTTTGTAGCTAGAAAGGAATGACAAGAACCTCGGTCAAAGCATGCTAATTGAGGTGCATGGAGACTGCGCACGATGCAAATTAGCAATTAGGAAGTTCGGATCAGAAAACAGAGGCTATTTCTGATGTGTGATTAGCACTAATCGCCCATTGCAGGGAAAAACCCCTCAAAATGGAAAGGCCCTGAGCGCTTGGTCACAAGGGAAGTCAGAAAATCATGGGAAAAGCACTAAAGCGAAAGGCAGGTCCCACACTCCAAAACCGGCAGAATATCAGAGGCGTTTTGGGTAGTAAGCGGAATTGTCACAAGACCCAGCGATGCTATACTGTGAACGATGTGTGTCCAACGGATAAGAGAGAAAACTTCCTCTCATCGTGGGCTAACGTCTGAGCAAGTCAACCGCGCGATAAGAGCGAACACTATAGGATCTGGGGGCTCCAAATCTAATGGTGGAGATTGCGCCCGATGGAAAATCAGATCCGACGGGAGAAATAAGCTTTGGCACATAAAGGTTGAAGTCTAATTGGACTGCTGAGTTGGCGGATGAATCATTACATAGGGTAACTGAAATACCAAACCATTTGAGGAAGAGCAAGCACCGTTTGTGAGAGGACAAGTGGCCACTTCCCTGTGAGACGTTACACAGTGGCGATGACGTAGAGGCAGGGAACTCCAAGCGAACAGCAGCAGGTGATCTGAAGAGGCGGAAGAGGAAGCAAATAGTCATGAGACAAATTGGCTTTAAGACACGAACAAACAAACAGACAAAGAGAGAGAGGATAGAGGAGAAAGGAAGAAAGAGACAGTGAGACAGAAGCAAGATGCAGAGAGCTGAGCTGACCTGTAGACCTAAGGCAGCATCGAGCAGATAGAAGGCTTGAGGGGTTCAAGAAATCCCTGTGAGGATATCTGTCAGGAACTAAGTACCAAATTGGACTCATCCCATTCAGACTAGTTGAGGTCGAGACTTGGTAAGGAAGAGTCTATGCACTCTAGTGGCTTGGGGAACCTAAGAACCACCCTACTAAGCATCATCTGTTTCAGGAGACTCGGATTGAGATCCTCATTGTAAAAACTCTACTAAAGACACAATAAAAGAAGGCCACCACTGAAAACCTAGACTGGAGACGTATCCCAAGACAATTGGGTGAACTCCTTATTAATTTGTTGTGTTCTATTTTGCTACTATGTTTCTCTTACTATTTTCCATTTTCCAGTGTCTGTGTATTTTGCAATCTGATCGATTTGTTGCCTAAGATAACATAGACACGCAGTAGCACATGAGTCTATAATACCTTCATTCATTAATTAATTAACTGAGGTCACTCACGAGTGATTTTTAGATCAAGTGGTATTAGAGCCCTAGGTTGTTAAGGTTAGACAAGATTGTGTTGGATTTAGCTACTGAATGCTAACTAGATCAAAGCTCAAATTAGGAGAAGGAGAGTTGGTCGAAACTAATAATAAAATTGTGAGAGTCTATCCTCAAAAGACAATGTCAGAGGAAGGTTCTATGGGGCCAGACCCTCAATTCATAGATAGTTTCCTAGCCGTAAGGACCATGGTAGAGGAAATGTATAAGGACTTTAGAAAACATAAAGATGAAGATTCATCAGGGTCCAAACAAGACAAAGGAGAAGATGAGTCTCTCCTCCATGAACACTCAAAAGGCAAAGGGAAAGAAGAAATATTTCTCACACCTCCTCATAGCCCTGAACATAAAAGGAAGGCACCTTTGATTAAACTAGATGTTAAATTTGATTTACCTATATATGATGGAGAGTTGAATGCAAAAAAGTTGGAAAATTGGATTAGACAAATTGATGTTTATTGTAGAGAGCAGAGTATTGATTCAGACAAGAGCAAGCTTCAGCTGGCAAGCCTATGCCTTGGAGGCATTGCCTTGGTTTGGTGGGAAGGCAGGATCCAAGCTGACATGAAAAGACATGGTAGGACCATTTCTATCTGAAGTGAATTTGTTTCTACAATCAAAAAGTAGTTCTATCCATTGGCCTATGTGCAATAAGCCATGATGAGCTAGCAAACTCTTCAACAGTTGAAAGGGAAAAGTGTACAAGGTTACACCCAAGAATTTAGAAAGAGAGCATTGATTCTAGGAATCTCATTAGACTCACCTGAGACTCTGTTGAAGTACATTGGTGGTCTATACAGCTACATGAGGCACACTATCCTCATGTTTAATCCCACTAGTATAAATGAGGTATCTTTACAAGCTACTCATCTAGAATCTAGAGGAAAGAATGGAAGTCCAGAAGTTGGGGGATCATCCCAACCCAGTGCAAGCAAGAATAAGGAGAAAAGGAAACAGAAATGGAAAGCAAGGAAGGCTAACACTGCACAGTGTTGAAAATAATACTGAGAGGGGGGGTGAATCAGTATTATCTAGTTCTTTTAACAAATCTTCCTTATTTACACTTTGAATTATTTTTGCATATCAGTACCATAAAATAATGAGCAAGAAAACAGACAGTCACATCAAAGAACACCAGATATAAGGTGGAAACCCAATGTGGGTGAAAACCACCTACTGCAATATG
>APFE030437740.1:6383-65447 GCA_000404065.3 Pinus taeda | reverse complement strand
CCAACTGACTGCACCTCCAAATAGGTTAAACACATACCCACTTGTAGATCTTCTCTGATCCAGATCTCCAGCCCAGTCTGCATCAACAAAGCCACGGATATCCAATACTCTGTCCAATCCTGGTCTTCCTTGGGAGCACAAACCATAATCACTAGTGCCACGCAAATACCTGAAAACCCGCTTCACTGTTGTCCAGTGCTCCTTCCCTGGTTTTGACATAAACCTGCTCAATACTCCCACTGCATGTGCAATGTCTGGTCTAGTACAGACCATTGCATACATCAAGCTACCGACTGCACTTGAATATGGAACACGGGACATGTCCTCTTCCTCTTCTTGTGTCTTGGGACACTGTTCAGCAGATAACCTCACACCTACAAGAATAGGAACCTTCATCAGTTTACTATCCTGCATATTAAACCTCTGCAGTATTGTCTCGACATACTTCCTTTTGTTTAACCAAAGCTTCCTCTTCGGTCGATCCCTTTTAATTTCCATGCCCAAAATATAGTTTGCAACACCAAGATCTTTCATGTCGAATTTGGAGGACAATTGGGTCTTCAAATCCTGGATAATTTCCTTGTCATTTCCAACCAGCAACATATCATCCACATACACGACCAGATAAATAAAACGGTCACCAATAAATTTAAAATACACACAGTGATCTTCTTTTCTTCTGGTGAAGCCAAGTCCCGGTATAAATTTATCAAATTTCTGATACCACATCCTTGGTGACTATTTTAACCCATATAGAGACTTATTTAACTTGCATACTAGTTCTTTCTTACCCTTCACTACAAAGCCTTCAGGTTGTTTCATGTAGATTTCCTCTTCTAGATCTCTGTGAAGAAATGTTGTCTTCACATCCATCTGTTCTACCTCAAAATCAAAAGCAATAGCAACAGATAAAAGTAATCTAATAGAAGTTATCTTGGCAACAGGAGAAAAAATATCACCAAAATCAATTCTCGACACCTGGGAATAACCTTTTGCTACCAACTAAGATTTGTATTTCTCCACTTTTCCTTCTACATTTGTCTTCTTTTTGAATACCCATTTGCTGCCAATGGGTTTCCTTCTAGCTGACAACTCCACCAGATCCCAAGCCTCATTTTTGTGCAAGATACCATTTCATCAACCATGGCCTCTTTCTAGAGTTTTCCATCCTCTGAATCCACTGCTTCCTTCACAGTTCTAGGATCATCATTAGTAACTAAAAAAGAAAAATTTGAATAGAAAGCAAATGGACTATACCTTTCTAGCTGCCTTTTTTCTCGAACAGATCTTCTCATAGCCAGAGTTTGTGGCTCTTCTTCTTCTGATTCCTCCTCTGTTGTAGAGTCTGATTCTTCCTCCTTTAGCTCAAACTCTATCTTCTCAGGTTCCTTTGGTTGGAATTCATGTTTAATAACACTTTCACCTCTCTGAACACCACATTCTTAGTTGTACACAACCTTCCTTGTTACTAGGTTCCAAAGCTTATAACCCTTTAAACCATCCTTATACCCAATAAAGATACACTTTTCAGATACTATCCACTTGGTTCTTTTCTCCTGAAAATGTACATGTATTACATCCAAATATCTCAGATGTGAAAGAGAGGTTTTCTTACCAGTCCAACGTTTGTGGAGTCTTATCCTCAACGCTAATGAAGGTGACCTGTTGACTAGGTAACATTGCAGTATCCACCGCCTCTGCCCAAAATTCCTGTCCTAACCCGACACCACTGAGCATGCTTCTTTCCCTTTCCATCAATGTCTTGTTCATTCTTTTTGCAACTCCATTTTGCTGAGGTGTATATGGAGTAGTCTTCTACCTGCTATACCATACTTCTTACATAATTCTTCAAATTCCTTGCTGCAAAACTCTCCACCATTATCTGTCCTCAACACATTTTTCTTCTTCTCTATCTAATTTTCCACGAGAGCCTTAAATTCATTAAACCTGTCAAAGGCTTTAGATTTCTTCTTAAGGAAATATATCCATGTATTCCTTGAGGAATCATCTATAAATGATACATAGTACACATACTTACCCAATGATGGAACCTTCACAGGTCCAAACACATCACTATGCACAAGTTCTAATATCTATTTCGCCCTCTTACTCTTATAGGGGAAACTCACTCGATTTTGCTTCCAATTTACACAACTTTCACATAAATCAAAATCTAGAGAGCTATTACTCACACCTTCTACCATACCTTTACCATGAAGTATTCGAAGGCCCTTCTCTCCAATATGTCCAAGCCTTCGATGCCAGAACATGGTCTTCTCTCCAGAGGCCACTAGATTTTCTAATCCATTCTCAGGAACCACAAAACTATTGCACACATCAATAATAGTGCTACCTTGCAGCTTGTACAGAGTTTTGATCCGAACTCCCCACATCAATACCAGTGCTCCCCAAACCATTTTTCAGGTATCCTTCTCGAACACTGTTTTTACACCTTCATCATCTAGCTTGCTTAAAAAAATCAGATTTTTGGCTAATGCAGGAATATGCAAAACACCCGAAAGTGTTCTAACCCTTCCACCTTGCAACTTCAACTTTACTTTTCTGCGACCAACAATTCTAGCCTTCTTGTCATCCCCTAAGAATACATCACCACCATCGTATTTCTCATACTCGTAAAACCACTCTCTATGGGGAGTGAAGTGAAAGGATGCACCTGATTCAATCAACAATGCCTCATGATCTACATGTGTACTTGAAGAAGCCAAGTACACATCCCCACCTTCATCTGAGGTGGTGTTTTCCTCTGTAGAAGGAGAATTATCAGATCCCTTTCCCTTGTTAGGAGCTTTAGATTTACAGTCCCTTTTGTAGTGCCATTCCTTTCCACATTTCCAGCACACCACCTTTACAGGTTTTCCTGGAGATTTAGATCTCCCTCTAGATTTAGATCTCCCAATGACTTATTTTTGTTTCTGTTTTGGGACCGTCCTTGTACAGATAATGCATCACCTTTTTGGCTCTTGATATTTTTCCATCTCATCTCCTCCATCAGCAAGGATGAGACTTTTTCATCAAACTGCAAGGTAGTTGCATTTCTACCTATTGCAATAACTAGACTATCCCACGAATCTGGTAAACACAACAAACTGATGCACTTATCTTCATCTGAAATTTTAATATCAACAGATGCTAACTGACTTACCACAGTATTAAATGCATTCAGATGCTCTATCAGCGAGTCTTCGTCTTTCATCCTCAGGTTATATAGCTTTTTCCACAGGAACAGTTTATTCACCAGAGACTTAGATTGGTATAAAGTCCCTAACTTGTCCCACAAAGCCTTCGCCATAGCTTCCCCTGATACATTCAACAATACTAAATCTGAGACACACAATTATACTGTGCTCTTTACCTTCTGATCCAACTTCTTCCATTCTTCATCGGAAACTCCTATTGGTTTAGTACTTAGATCTACCATGATCCACTGATCTTTATCCACCAACGGATCCTCCATCTTGAGTTTCCAAAACTCAAAACTTTGACCATTAAATTTTTTGATCTCTATCTTTCCACTACTCGCCATCTTCTTTCACCACCAGAATCGATCTCATAGATCTCCCACTGAACAGTGTCTACCACAGGCCCGAGCAAAACCCCTAAGCAACAAAGGTGTCCTCTTGAAGCCAAAACTACTCTGATACCAAGTGTAGGTTTTAACCTTGTACAGAAATTACTTGCATACGAATTCTAAAACACAGAAAATAAACAATGCTAGAGCATAACACATAAAACACATATACATAGAGATTTTCCCCTGGATCCCAAAACCGGGACTACCAGCTTGATTTTTCATTATGTTCATTTCAATGTTGCAATACATATTTATACATGCTGAAGAATCCAATACCATGGACTAAAAACCATCGCTTCCAAAACCATGGACCAAAAACCATCACGTCCAAAAACATGTGTGAAAATCATGCACAAAACCATAAGTGGGTCCACCCAACCTAATATAGGGTCCGAAACCAAAATTTTGCGAGGCGCTACCCCAGACCCATAAAGTGGAGTTACGGGTACCCCTCAAACCACTTGTGACTCCCCCCCACTACACAATTGGCGCAACGAAGGGGGGGCTCTACCCCCCCCCCCCCCCCCAACCGCCTGGTCAACTATGTGGGCTAGTCATGGAAAGAATATAACACAACCCAACACCTTCTAGGTGCTTAACCCCTGAGACAACTTATCTTTTTACTATACTCAAGCCTCAGTCACTCCCATGACAAGGCATGCATGTGACCAAAGCCTTCTAGTCACTCCCAAAACAAGGTATGCCAATGATTGTGGACTTTCCTAGACAATTCTGAGCCAACGAACTTGGATTCTAGGCCACGTTTTCAAGGACAGGACTCAGGCTATTGCCCAGAACTTCATGAAAGTTTCAGGAATGATAAATGACATTGAAAAAAAGGTTATAATGCAAACACTTGAGTAAGGACTTGACCAAACCCCTACTAGCCATGACAGGAATTTCATCAAACATGTCAAAAATATCCAATATGTAAGCATAGGGGTCTCATACTTATCTAAAACTCGTAAAGAATCATTGTTTATGTATCACAATAATAGTTGAATTATCATCTATTAAGTCATGTATTCCTTGTACTTTCAATTACTAATCAAAACATGATGGGAGCCATACATCAAGTCTGTCATAAAACATACTCATAACCAACATATAACCAACATAAACAACAAGAATATAAAAACCATAAAATCCACATATAAGCCAGTACATTTACAAATGAAATACAAAGGAGAAGGAGCTCTTATTAATGAATGAAAAATTTAACCAGGTTTGGGACTTCCATGAACCACCCGACCATATATTGGTTGAACCATATCTTTCTTTAAACCAATCACCCCCATGCCATAGTCCAAGCATGAATGTGGGACTCAAAACCAAACCAAACCAGTTTTCCTCAGGCTTTAGCACAATCACCATGGAATCACTAGGCCCTAAAAACGCATGGATTCCACTGGATTTATGCACCTACACTATGAGGAATTTTCCTATCTCCTAGTATCTAGGATTTACCATATATCTCGCAATACAACAGTCGGGGATTATTAGGCCTATTAAATACTACACCATCCAAGATTTACCATATATCCTCCATTTACCGGTTGAGTATTACTAGGCCTGATGGAGGGAATACACCTCTAGTATTTACCATATATCCCACCATTCACCAATCGAGGATTCCCAGGCCCATCAAGGCAAACAAAATCTAGCTTTACTGCAATCCCATTTTCTCCGGTCCAGGATTCCTAGGCCTTTTGTTCTTTCTCTTAGAGACCACCTCACTAAGTTTCAAAACCATTCTCAAATCCAACTCAATCAAATACGAGAGAAACCATCACACCATGGTTATATGGAAATGGGAGGGAAAGGCTGAAGAACACTGTCACACCTAGAAAAATCCATGCTAATGACAACAAGAGAAACAAATACACACATGCATGTACCATGCATGCCAAATCTAGCTAGGAAATCACACATGAAAATCAATAGCTGCAAATAATCTTGCTATAGTTGTTAGATGCTACTCTTCCTTCATTTATCTTTCCTTTCCTTTGATTTCTTGGTCCTTCTTTTGCTTTCCTTGACCGAATGCTAGAGTGCTCCAACAATGCTCGAAGTGTCCAATAGTGAGAGAGAGAATAGAGAGAGAGCTCCAAAACTGAACTGGAAAAGGGTTACCAATTGATCCTCATAAGCCTTTTTATCAATGAGGCCTTTAATTTCTTCAATTTTCCATTACTTTCCTTCATTTTCTTCCTCACATGAAACATATGACCTTTCACCTTCCTTTTCTCCTATTTTCATTATTTTCATAAATAAAATTCCAATTAATGCCTTATGCCTTTCCAAAGTCTTTTCCATTTCCTTTGCCAATTTCCTTTAGCCATAATAACTGAAATGAACACCCAATAGGATGTTTTTCCCAACGTTCATCTTGGAATACGTGTCCCATGATGTTAGTCATATTTTTAATTTATTAACTTTATTACATGGATTTTTAACCAGGGCTATTACAGAACGCTCCCCCTTGGGGAAACACCTTCCTCAGTGTTCAATGACACCTACAACCAATATGATCATTTAAAATAAAAGCATACTACCCATGAAGCTTTATAACCAAGCTCGTTGCAGTATTTACAATGACCACTGCTGGAAACATGACAAAATACCATTTACTAGAGCTTTATAACACAACTTATTATGGTATTTACAATAACAACCAAATATACTTATGCACATTTACTTCAACCAAAAAATAATCATACTATTTATGGAACTTTATAAATCCATCTAGATATATTATTTACAATAGTATACACCTATACACATATGCACATTTTCTCAACCAAGAAATAAAGGATACGATGCTTGTATCAACAATAAGGGAATCGAGAGGCTCACACCTCCACCCTCAAAGTAATACTAGGATTCACCTCCTTCCCAAGACATCTAGAATCCAATTTCAACATCAAATCTGCATCCAATGTCCAACACTACAATCCTGTGCCACTTGTTCTCTTAGTGAAGAGTTACTAACTCATTGTTCTAGGGCACACTCCCAATCTACATCTGGTTCCATCTAGGAATGTTAACGACCAAAAAAAATGTACTTCCTGGCCTTCCCTTCTCCATTGCACAGTCCCTCAGGAAATCTGAGATCTCCTTTCATGCAGTCACTCACCTTCTAGGTTCCCTGACATCCCCTATCCTAAGAGATCCATCCCTTGACAATGTTTCCTCACATTAGAAGATACGAAAACCAAGGCATATCTCTGCCTGAAAACCATCATACTAGTCATAAAATTCTCATGGAAATCAATGGACACTATAGGGTACTTGTGTCCCATAATGGTCCTGCTCTTGAAGTCCTTTACCAGTATACTTCTACCTGCTTCAATTCCTTTTGCTATTGTTGCTAATGCTTGCAATCAAATTCAACCACCCAACCTAGCATTGTCATGCTTTCCTATACCAAGCACATAATTTCTATTAGATTCAAAATAAATTGAAATAAATTCACATCCTACCTCATCAGTGGCTCGTCAATAAGGTACACTTTCACTTATGCTAACTTCCTATCACAACAAGCCAAAAAAACTCTTGTCCAAATCATCATGAAAAAATATATCACATCTGGTTAGCTCAAATCACAACCATGATGGATCAAAATTATGAATCACATGTAATCATCAAAAACCAAAATCATATATCACATGTAACCATCATAAATTAGAATCATAGATCACATGCATAATTAAAAATAAAATAAAATATTGATACTTAACCTTTAATCAATCCTTAGCTTCTACCTTTATCCTTTGTCCTTATCATACACACACCGTGTCGGTTTCCACACCCAACAAACACATAGTGCGTTTTTATTTTCTTCAATCACATACACAAACACAATGTACATCACAACACATACATCCACTCATATTGTACGACACTTACAATTGATACACATCACAACACATATAACTACACCCAATGTACAACACAACACAGTACATACTCCTACATCCAGTGTACAACACAATAAACATACATACACATAGTACAACACAATAAATAAACATGTAATGATACATCAGCTACACAATTCACATACACAATACCACTT
Organism: Pinus taeda; assembly: GCA_000404065.3. NCBI lineage: Eukaryota > Viridiplantae > Streptophyta > Pinopsida > Pinales > Pinaceae > Pinus > Pinus taeda. The sequence continues at coordinate 57,777 of APFE030437740.1, read as the reverse complement.
ATTGTCACCTACTCTACCCCTCTTTGTGTTCATGCTTGACATGCCCTATTTTTCATGAGGCAAGGCAGTATATTTCATTTTTTGAAAAGGGGGAACCTAAGAAGAGATTAATTACCTGAAGACAAGGATCAAACCTCAAATCAAAGGAAAATGAGAAGCTTTTAGAGGCCTGAAATTCATTCTTCTCTCTCTCTTCCCCTTGTGACACGTGGTGACAAATGAGAGGCTCCAAAGACTCATATGAAACCTCAGGACCTCATAATAAAGTTTAATTAACAATCGTTCAGCTTCTGGGTGGATCACTACTCATCTCCGCCTTTTGCCTTCCCGAAGTAGTCCGGAGGGGCTACTTGATTGAACGATAATCTTCTCAACCCCTTTAGATTTGACTATTCAACATTTGATATAACGACGAAGATAAATTCTGGGGGGGCAAAAGGGAGGTTTGTCCTCCTACTATTCGACCTCTGGAATAGGGTGGAGACCATGCTGCTGGGTGGATTTCAGCCGTCGGCACCAATTTAAATTTCAAATGGTAACACATGTTCACACCTCCCCCACTCTCATCCACCACTCCACCTTCCATTACCAAATCCCATCATGACATGTGTCCATCCTCCATGACATCATCATGACATCACCTAACCGTTGGCTCCCACTATATATAAAAAGGCTTCCTTTGCTCAAATTTTTGAAATTTTGTCACTAATTCCCGATGCTCCTCCCAGCTGTAGCCTACGAAGAATGTTTCTTGCACACCCTGTCATTCAACAGCTAATCCCAGTGTCATTTTTAGTGTCCTTTGCGGTCACCAGGTAACCTACTCCCCTCTACGCAGTAATTTTGAAGGTTAGTAGTTTAAATAAAAAAATGACAGCCTCGAAGTTTGGAAAAGCCCATAGGGATCCAAAAACTTGTGAGCCCAAGGCTTCATCAAGCCTTGACCCTCTCATGGACTTGGAAGTGAAAATCACATGCCCAATCTGCTCCTACAACTTGGCCAACATCCAAGTTGACCTGTTTGGAAATTATGTTGGTGGGAAGACCCTTTCTGAGTGGTGGAATCAGGGTTATACTACAAGATTGCACCCTATGCGCATTACTTCCCAGAGTTTTTCTCCTTGTTGCCAGCATCCTATATAACCAAGAAGAACTACTTCATTTCCTCCTAGGGGGTCAAAATATTAGAAATCACCCCAGAGCTAATTCAGAAAGAATTGGTGTACCCTTCTCCCCCTGACCTTCTAGAGTTCACTGACACCCCCCTGATGTATTATTTTTCTACTCTCCCAATCACTGAGTTGCAACCCTTCTTGAAAATGATCCCAGCTCCTGGGCTAGAAGTATTTCCTGTTGCTGACATCTTCCCCATCACCCTCTATGCAAAGACTATCCAACCTATCTCCCCCATCATTACTCACTTACTGGGAGAATAGGATGCCAACATAGCCAATAAATCCACCTTGGGCTTCCTTAAGAAAATTATATAACTTTGTTGTGTACTTAACATCCCAGCTTACTTGTCTGAAGCCATCAAATTCCAAATGCACCACTTCTCCACCACTTCATACTTCAGATACTACTCCTTGTTGTTTTATCTATTTGTGTACTCTCATGTTGAAGAATTTGAATATGTGGGCCTGAACATGGTCTCTGAGGATAGAAGAAGAAACTCAGTCTTTTATTGGGATGTTCCTATTAGAAAAAGACCAGACTATGAGAACTATTCATAGCTCTTCTCCACCTATGTGGCAATTTCATATAGGATCATTCATGGTGTGTCTCCTCCTAGGGTTCTGCCCTAGAAGAAATAACTCCTTCAGCTCAACAAAGACACCAAGGTAGGGGATTAGTATTTTTTTGAAAAGCACATAGAGATTAGAATTTATGGGTGTGAGATTCCTCCCTACCACTTGCATTTTTTCATGCCCATGAGGATATTTTCTTTAGAATTCATTAGGCAGATTCTATATACAGATCAAATTCATTTTTTCCTTGCAAAGAAGGGGCATATCTTCAAATTGGGAATGTATGTGGGGCCTTTTGTTGTTAATGCCATGAAAGATTTCAAGGTAGTTGAAGCTTTACTCAAAGAGATGAAATTTGGCCTAGGAGAGATATCGCACTATGACCCTCATGGTGTCATTTCCCAAAGGAGATAAAAGATAAAGGCTTCAACTTATTTACATGAGTCTAAACCTGAGGTGGAATGGAAAGCTAACATTGAGTTGTGGCCTCTTGACATAGAGATGGAGATTGAGACTCTGACACCTAAAGACAAAGCACGGAAGAGGCTTGTGGGCCAGATTGAAGATATCGAGATGGTGGATACACACATTTAAAAAGGCTAAGACTCAAGAAACATAAGAAAAATAATTGGAAACTAGGCTGGTGGAGACAGGCCCAAAACAACCAGGTCTTCATGTCTCATTAGAATATATATCAGAGTCCACTTTCTTCATATTCTTCACAAATAACTATTTTAGGTACAATAGCTAGTACATAAGTCACACAATCAAGTTGGCCTGCTGGAAATACCATTGATTAAAGCAATGCAAAAGTGAGGGAGGAGATGCATGAACAAATGGAATCTCAATTAGCCCCATATCACACCATCCTGCTGACTGCAATGGATTTGGAGAGGGACCAAATGAAATTCTCCTTGTAGCATCGTTGAGCCTAGTTTTTGCCTTCAGGTTCACAATTCAAAATCTTGGACATGCCTTTCGATTTGCAAAGTGTTCCCCTCACAGACAAAATTAATTTCCATAGGCAAATTATGGAAATGTTGTATAGTGAGCTAAATAGGAATGCCTTGACCATCAACAAGGAAGAAACACTATTGGAAAAAGCTACAAATAGGTTGAAGAAAGATAAATCCAACTACCAAGCCCTTCACATACAAAATGAAAGCTTTAAGTTACAATACACTTCTCAAGGTCATCATCTAGGGATCAATGTGAGAGACGATCCAGTGTATCATGTCCATGCATGGGAACACTGGATATTTGCATGCAATCTAGTACAAGCCGGACTTGTGAATGTTCACGTACAACTAACGGTCTTCGAGGTGTTCCACAAAAGTGCCTGCAAATGTTTAATTGACTTCTTGCCACTTCAGTTTGATGTCCTTGTCTAGATGCAACTTTGTATCTTTGTAGATCGACAGACTAGAGGACACTTCTCAAATGCTGCTCCATCTACATTTCCATTAGTGTCCTGAGATCCCGTTCTCTTGGAAGCCATTGAGAAAGATGAACGCTTGAAAGATATGGAAACAAGAAACATGCATGGAAAGAAATCTGTCAGCGAAAGAAAAGCAAATTCTGGGGAATGACACAGCACATACCTGGGAAAATGATGAGCAAGATTGTGTAATTTCTTCCTGGAGACTGGGTGACTAGTTGCCAGAACTGCACAAAAGGAAGTCTGGGTTGTTTGGGAGGTATGGCTAGCTTCTGGATTTGCACAATGTGCAATCCATACTGGTTGCTAGCTGTTGGGATTGCACAATGTGAAATTTTAGCTGGGAATGACTACAGGCCCAGGGACTGAATTGCACAATTTCCTAGGCCAGCAGTCACTGTCCTCTAGAAATGCGCAAAACATTCCTTGAATCCAGTGCTAGGAAGAAATGCGCATTTCTGGAGAGGAAGGCAGAGCCTTCATTCCCCAGATTGCGCAATGCAGTATTAGTGAAGGCAGAGTTTGGGCCAAGGTTGTCCTAACTCGCCAACGGGAAACTAAAAAAAAATAAGACAATCAATGCATGGTGACACTAAGTGAAAGCAAAAATGATTGACGCTACATGTAAAAAATGAATGAAAGATCTAGCAAATAGATCAACATGGATGTGGGTGAAGTAGTTCTCCGGTTCGGCGAACGTTTGTGCAAAATAGTTTCATGCATGCGACAACAATGATATATAAACGAAAACTAAAATAGAGCTAGCACAAGGTAGTATACATGAAAAATATAGCAAGCGTTCAAAGAAATCAAGCAAATAACACTCACACAAGTGAAAACACAAAAAACGTGAGAAATGTTGAAAAAGACAACTCGAGGCCACTTACCCACGAATAGTTGAGCCAGATGTGTAGAAGAGTCCTCAATGTGTTGTGGGATGTCAGAGCTCCAAGATCAATGTGAAAGAATGAGCTCTAATGCATCAAATAAATAAGTTTGGGCTCATGACGTGCATGCCACAAATCTAGGAAAAAGTGACACTTGGAGGGAAACTTCTAAAAAAACTTTGCATGTAACATCCAGCTTCTAAAAATAGCTCCTTGAATCAAGGGATACCTTTTTCATGTTGTCTTTTTCTATTCCAGGAAGAACAAGTCATGCATGCATGGAAGTCAAGTTTCCTTGGTCCCGAGTGGAACTGGTCAACTAGACTACTCATGCATGTAGCTTCTCAACTGATTGAGAAAAATGCGCACTTCTGGCTGGGAGCTAGGCTGACTGCCCAGGAGATTTGTACAATTTCTGGGTGGGGTAGCTAACTAGTGCCCATATTTGTGCAAATTCTGGGCTGAGCAGCCCTGCTGGGAAAATTTGTACAATTTCTGTTGGGAGTGTTGGCGGGAAGAATTGCACAATTCTGGAGCCCGGCAGGCTGCCAGACAGAAATGCAAAATTTCTGGAGGGAAGGCTGGTTGCCCTCTAGAAAAGTGCAATCTTCTTGGGGAAGTTGTTCAGCCTACAGCTGGACCAAGTTTGGGTGAGCAGCCTGTGAGGGGAATGCATCAAGTTGTGCTCAACGGGTTGCCTTTGTGCATGAACAACACTGAAGCTTGTGTACTTGACAAAACAAGACAAGCTACTGTGAAAGGCTGGTAGGGGGGCTCCAAAATGGGCTAAGGTAAAATTTTGGAGGGTGGTTGTAGCCGCTACAACACTTGGCGACACACCAGTAGAAATCCAGCTCTCTGAATGGACCTTGTTTGTGGAAAACAAGCCTAACACCTCTGAAAGTATTGTTCAATTCTCAGATCATCTTGGTTTCACACTAGCTTGATTGTAAGATGTAGCATCTGCCAAGCTCTTGGTAGATTGACACACATTCCAAGCCAAGGAAACACAATTGTTTCGATTGGGGTTGAGGGGTATATAGGTGCACAAGCTGTATAGTCATCAGAGTCTAAGTTTCATCTCTAGTGTTGCTCCACTGCTAGCAGGCCTGGACAGTACCCCAGTAGAGTCACATGGGAACAAAAGCGTGACTTCGCTACCAGCGAGCCTGGTCAGTACAATGATAAAGTTACTTTCATCACCTCCCTGCATAGGAAGCCTTTCTCTTCTTTCGCCTTATTCATTTTTCATTTTAAATTTTTTGACTTTTCATTTTTTTTTTTTTTTTTTTTTTTTTTTCATTTTTCCAACTCTTCATAGCACTTATTCATTTCAGAGGTGGAAGAGGGATCCCAACTTATTGAGAGCAAAAGAGGTTGTTCTAGTAGAGAAGTAGTTTATTGTATATCTGACGTGCCTGTTAAGGTTTTCCCCCTCACCTTACTCTAGTTTATTGAGTTGACAAGGGTTAACCCAAAAACAACCGACTAGATAAGGTGACACTAGTTAGCATGCAAGCATTGTGCTTTCACCAAGGTTCACTTCGAACAGTACATATTTTACTTTGACGTATCATGAACTAAAAGTAACAAGCTCTTCATACAAAGGCAAGATGACAAATAACCAAGTAGCAATAGCTATACAGGCCCTCTTGTACTTCACCAAGCTCGTTTCAAGAGTCATACATAGCTTCATGCAAAACTAACCTACGAACGAAACAAACAAACTATATGAAACAAGCAAACTAACAAACTACAAAGAAAAGCAAGAGTAGAAGCTAAAGTGAAAGAAAAGCAAGTAAGCAAACAAACAAGCAGACAAATAAGAAAAAAAAGCGAATAAGAAAACAAGCATGCAAGCAAATTGACTGAAAGCAAACACTACTCCTACTCCTACAATAACGGTGCATGGGCCTGATCACGTGAAGTGATATTTCCAATGCAGCCATCGGCGCATTGGTAAACCCATGTTGGTGAAGGCTTGGTCCATGAGCAACCCAATTGTGTGAACCAACAAACAAGAAATATATGACAATGAAGACAACCACACTTCATGTCTGATAGTGCCCACAAGACATAAGTGAGCGCAAGTGCATGACGAATAGTCCGTGTACTTATCATGGTGTTGTGTGACACTGTGTGCAACTTTGAAGCATAAGCACACTCTTAACTGAGACATGCAAGCAAACGAAACAAATAGAGATAACTTGCGTTTTACAAGTGTTCTTGCAATGTAAGATTCCTCTAATGCACGAGCAATGGGATCATGTAGTTCAAGTGGAGGAGATGTGATCTGTGTGTGAGATGGATCTTCAATGTATATAGATAAGTGATGAGGAGCCTTGGGTGATTGAACAATTTCCTGATTGGAAGTGAGACTTTGCATGTAACATTCGGCTGCTAAAAATAGCTCCCTGAATCAAGGGATTCCTTTTTCATGTTTCCATTTTCTATTCTGGGAAGAACAAGTCATGCATGCATGCAAGTCAAGTTTCCTTGGTCCTAGGTGGAACTGGTCAACTGGATTTCTCATGCATGCAGCTTCTCAACTGATTGAGAAACATGTGCACTTCTGGCTAGGATCTAGGTTGACTGCTAAGGAGGTTTGCGTAATTTCTAGGTGGGGTAGCTAATTGGTGCCCATATTTGTGCAAATTCTGGGCTGAGCAGCCCTGCTGGGGAAATTTGTGCAATTTCTGCTAGGAGTGTTGGCTGGAAGAATTGCACTCTAGAGCCCAGCAGGCTGCTAGACAGAAATGTGCAATTTCTAGAGGGAAGGTTGGTTCCCCTCTAGAAATGTGCAATTTTCTTGGGGAAGCTGCTCAACCTACAGCTAGACCAAGTCTGGGTGAGCAGCCTATGAGGGGAATGCATGAAGTTGTGCTCGACAGGTTGCCTTTCTGCATGAACAAAACTGAAGCTTATGTACTTGACGAAGCAAGACAAGCTGCTATGAAAGGTTGGTAGGGAGGCTCCAAAATGGGCCAAGGTAAAATTTTGGAGGGTGGTTGTTGCCGCTACAACACTTGGCGACACAATAGTAGAAATCCAGCTCTCTGAATGGATCTTGTTCGTGAAAAACAAGACTAACACCTTCGAAAGTATTGTTCAATTCTCAGCTCATCTTGGTTTCACACTAGCTTGATTGTAAGATGTAGCATCTGCCAAGCTCTTGGTTGATTGACACACATTCCAAGCCAAGGAAACACAGTTGTTTCGATTGAGGTTGAGGGGTATATAGGTGCACAAGTTGTATAATCGTCAGAATCTAAGTTTCATCACTGGTGTTGCTCCATTGCCAGCAGGCCTAGACAATAACCCGGTGGAGTCACATAGGAACACAAGCGTGGCTCCGCTGCCAGTGAGTCTGGTCAGTACCCCGATGGAGTTACTTGCATCACCTCCCCATGCAGGAAGTCTTTCTCTTCTTTCGCCTTATTCATTTTTCATTTTGATTTTTTTTATTTCTTTTTCATTTTTCCAACTCTGCATAGCACTTACTCATTTCAGAGGTGAAAAAGGGATCTCGACTTATTGAGAGCAAAAGAGGTTGTTCCAGTAGAGAAGTAGTTTATTGTATCTCTGACGTGCCTGTTAAGGTTTTCCCCCTCACCTTACTCCAGCTGACTGAGCTGACAAGGGTTAACCCAAAAACAACCGACTAGATAAGGTGACACTAGTTAGCACGCAAGCATTGTGTTTTCACCAAGGTTCACTTCGAACATTACATATTTTCCTTCAATGTATCATGGACAAAAAGTAACAAGCTCTTCATTCAGAGGCAAGATGATAGATAACCAAGTAGCAATAGTTATATAGGCTCTCTTGTACTTCATCAAACTCATTTCAAGAGTCATACATAGCTTCATGCAAAACTAACCTACAAATGAAACAAATGAACTATACGAAACAAGAAAACTAAGAAACTAAAAAGCAAAGCAAGAGCAGAAGCGAAAGTGAAAGAAAAGCAAGTAAGAAAACAAACAAGGAGACAAATAAGAAAAAAAAGTGAATAAGCAAACAGGCATGCAAGCAAATTGACTGAAAGAAAACACTACTACTCCTACACTAATGGTGCATGGGCCTGAACACGTGAAGTGATATTTCCAATGTAGCCACTAGCACATTAGTATACCCATGTTGGTGAAGGCTTAGTCCGTGAGCAACCCAATTGTGCAAACCAAGAGGCAAGAAAGATATAACAATGAAGACAACCACATTTCATGTCTGACAGTTCCCACAGGACATAAGTGAGTGCAAGTGTATGACGAGCAGTCCATGGACTTATCATGGTGTTGTGTGACATTGTGTGCAACTTTGAAGCATAAGCACACTCTTAACTGAAACATGCAAGCAAACGAAAGAAACAGAGATAACTTGAGTCGTACAAATGTGCTTGCAATGTAAGACCTCCAATGAATGAGCGATGGGATCGTGTAGTTCTAGTGGAGGAGACGTGATCTGTGTGTGAGATGGATATTCAATTTATACAGATGAGTGATGAGGAGCCTTGGGTGATTGAAACGTTTCCTGACCAAAAGTGTAACTAACCCCAAGAGAGAGAGAGGACCTGACATAACCATCAGCTCAGGTTGAAGTGCCTCGACAACCTTGGGTGTTTCAACTTCATCATTAGATAGATCATCATAAACCGGTGGCTTCGAAAGATCAACTATGATAGAGTCATGATCATGATCAAATATGGAAACAAATGGATCATGACTACCATGATCAAAAAAATCAATGATTTCATCAACATCCTCATGATCAGAGGAATCAAACAGAGGGGTATATGAAAAGTGAACAAACTCATCCTCTGTGTTTCCAAAAAATATAGATGAAAGATCAAGTGAATTTTCAATGAATAGCTTATCCTCTCTATTGTCGAATGATGGATCATCATCCGGTGAGTCCCGTGAATGATCAACAATGGGTGCATCTGTGGATGAAGACACACATGCGAAATCATGGATGGAAGGTTCACCAAAGATGTTAGGAAATAACGGAGGGGGCATGGACGGAAGGGAGTCATCCTTCACCGAGTGTTGATGCTCAAGCTCCCACTCATATTATTCATGAATGACAGTGTGTGTTGGTTGTGCAACACCAACTCCATTGATGGGTTGTTCTTCATTCACAACAAGTGAAGATTCTGGAATGAATGAACCCAAGACATCACCATTTGGAGGAACACTCGAGTGAAAAGGCGGAGGTCGTAGAACAGAATGCATATGAGAACTCGAAGGAATCACAACCAAATCTACATGAAAATTAAGTGAAGTGATGTTGGGAGAATGTGAAAGATGAACAGGTGTGTGAGCATGATATTCAACAGCACTTAGCAGTGGTGGAGTTGTTGAATGAGAGGGAGGTAGACAATCAGTTGAGACAGTGACCACATCCACATGAGATTGCGTAGCTCCATCAATGAAGAATGTTGAGCAAGGCTTGATCTCAAGCTTCTTCTTGGGACAGGCAGATTTCTTAAGGAAATACTTGAACTGGTCCCAAAGATAAGCAAATTTCATTTGGCTCCTCGGAGCTTGAAACTGCAAGTCACAAAATCAATAACCAATTCATGTGGAGCCTTCTGTTGCTATAATAGTTTTTGGTCAAGATACTTTGGATCAAAATGATAGAAAGTGTCTTCAATAAGATCACAGAAGTGCTCAAGTGAGTGCACACTGTTAACGAGTAGGCTGAGCAACCATCTACATCGAGATTCGTGAAGTGTGTGTAGAAGCAGCAAGCTGGACTATTCGTTAGAACACCCATCTTTCTCATGAAGAATGGAAAGAAAGGCATGTAAGTACTCATGCCAGGCCACTTCGCCTTCACCGTCATACATGAAAGTGGAAAAAAGATTGAAAAACTCCTCTGTGATGGAGACATATTCACGATTCAAAAAACATCACAAGAGAAGAAGAGTGCAAGAATCCATGAAAGGTATGCAAACGTTCAAAACTAGATGAGAGGACACAACTTGCTATCTAGCCCTCCTTCTAGCACCAAAAATATTGATGGTGCTAGACCCGCCAACATGTCAAGGGGATCTCCTAGGTAAGAAGACCCAATTAGACCTCAGACCATTTGGTGTAGGAGTCCTAATAGTGGGTCGTAAGGTAATGCCTTGACCGTGATGTTGCACATAAGCAAGTAAGATAACTCTGTTGGTACCAAGGCTGTGACCGTTGCAGTGATTCAAGGAAGGTGAATGAGAGGTTCTAACACGAGAGGGGTGAGATTAGTGCACCCCTTGGAAACCTGTAGTAGTACTCAGTTGAGATGGGAACACATGAGACAAGATGCATCACAAGCTGGAAAGCAGGTCAACCGACAATCCAAACTGATGGTTAAACCAAGAACACATCTACAACAAGATTCATATAATTACATATGAAGCAGTTCATACACAAATACGTAAGTTAAACAACATACATTGCTAAGAAAATGGATCAGTCCAACTACAATAACAACATATGCTTGAAAATGTGTTGGCTCTTATTATATAAAGAAGTGTAAGTCCCAATTATACAATACATCCGTGTAAACCTGTTAGCCCCACCTGAGTTTACCCAGCATATTTTGTAAGTTATATCATTGTATCCCTAAAATGGTTAAGCCTTCAGAGCCTGTAGCCATGGTAGCCTATGCAGCTACAATGGAACGTTACAACCACATCCACCTGCTCCTCCAAAGAGATGAACTAGCTCTGTGCAGTAGAGAAGCCAAGGCGCATTACAATACTTTCTAAGCTTTCACCAAGATAGTCTTATCAGAAGCTTGGCTGACCAAAAGCCCTGATAATGAGTTACGAGGGACTATTTATAGCAAAGGGTGGGGTGGCCCTTGAAATTCCCCTTTGTGATTGTTCAACTACCCTCATGACTATTCACCTACTCTATGACTGTTACATTCACTATTGACACTTGAATTACACTTGACATGACTCAACATTACAATGCACATGTACCCCTGTGAACACAATGGCTTGAGAAAGCCAAACTAGACATCACTCTGACTTAGACAACTATAGAAGTCCAATTGCTCAGCATCCTCATGTTGATCAATAGTAGCGTATTCATGCCAAGCTCTGTAGTCTCTGATAGTGTCCGTGGGTTTTGCGGTGACATTAGTTTGAAACCTAACCTTTGCCTCCATAGCATCCGGTACACTGCTCGGGCTCCTCTGTCCAACACATCTGAAAGCATGCACATCATTGTCTTCAACGTGGTTGGGATAGAAACATACTTGTGCATGATGTCCTCATTGATAGGAAAGTTTGGGCTAGTGGTGATGTGCATCAACTCGTTGAAGTACGAGTCAAGCTCTAGTCAGACCTGCTTCTTGGTCTTCGCTTGGGTAAGAGTCCTGATTGATGGGATGGCATGTGTGTGCACCACAATGTCCATGCTCTTGAATATTCATGCATAGGAGGCCTATATGCTAGTGATGAACTATGGGAGCTCTTCATAATTCCATATCTGACTCCAGATATGTGCCTTTAGCTTGACCACATTGACCCTCATCATCTTAGGCAAATAAAGTGGGGCTTCCTTATACTTCAACGTCCATGTTTGCATGTCATCAACAACAACATGCATGTTTGTCAAGATGCGGGCTCTTTTAGCACATCGCTGCTGCCATCCATTGAGATGAACGAATGCCTTGTGCATGGTACCAAATTTCGAGTACAATGCTCACATAATTGTGTTAAGAGGAAATACTTCATCTAGTATTTCCTTCTTCAGTTCAGCTCGGGCAGGCATTGTCACCAAGTCTCCTCCTTTCTTGTCCGTTTGTAGTTCCTTTTCCATTCGCTCATTCTCAGCTATTAGGAAGAGAACACTTGAGCTAGTGGCTTTGACATACACTCTGGTTGCATCAGCCAAGGCAGGTGGATGTTTTCACACATCAGTCATGATCACTCATTCTTCAATTTGCGTAGGAGATGTTTGATCCTCTAGAGTTGACACTCTGCGAGACTGCACAACTCTATGTTGGGATTCATCAAATGAGATGTTGTGCATTCATTCTTCCAGCTAATCACCAAGGATCTCATTGCCTCCTTGGTCATCTGAGACTTGCTCATAATCTGGATCAATTAAAGCAGGTGAGTCAACCTCTTTGTGGTGAGGCTTGAGGTTGATGTCGTCTTCCAACTCCTACTGCTCCATGTATGCATCCAACTATTGAAGTGCCTATTCTATCTCATGAGCAAAATCTTACCCCTACGACGGTTCACCCTGTTCACCTAATGCCAACTATTCAGATGAATAAACTACTTGTATGGGTGTTGCTTTGTTTGTTTTCACATGTTACGCCCCTATTATGTCTGCTAGTGCTGCACTTCCCTCTCTTATTTCCGCAGCTCTTGCTCCTCTCAGAGTTGTTCTCTCAGCTCATGTAACTCCTCTGCTTCTTCCATTCTCATTTTATCCTTCTTCCTTCGTGCGATTCGCTTGTGGAACTGCTGCCTCTTTGCCTTTATAGCCATAGCTACTTTCTCTACAAGTGGATCTGCTCGAAACTTGTAGATTTTCTCCTCCTCCATGCAGTCGACAATCTTCCTCTTCCCTTTGTCACGAAATGGTATGCTTGGCTCTGCTGCCACTGCTGGTGCTCTCTGTGATGCAACTTCATGTTGCCTTGCTAACCAATCCATAGTGAATTCGACCGGCTCATTTGGTCTAGAGAAACTGTAGCAATATCTCCATGGGTCCTCCTCGGTCCAATGAAATGCCCCATAGATCCAATTGAACTAAACTCTCGTGTAGTGATCCTTCACAATGCAATGTGGGTCATATGGATTGTAGCTTCGGAGATCTAATGGATACTTCTTGATCAATTCTACTTCAACAACTACTTGCTTGATACTCTGGATCTCATATAACCCAATCCGCAATGGAAGAGTGGGCCAAGGTGCCTTGTTCTTCTACTGCAATCTAGCTGTTAATCCTACCAAGATGTGATATGCTACTTCATGCATGACAATTATGTCCAAGGAAAACTTTGGCAGAATATGTAGAGGCTTCTTTACACTGAACATTTGGATGAAAGTGTCAGATGGTGAGGCATACCAATCTGAAATACCTATCAATGCCTCCATTTCTTCCTTTGACATGCAGGGTGGATCCTGTTTGAATATAATCTTGTAAATAGGGATGAAAAAATGATCGAACAATTGTGTGATTACTCCTTTGAAACTGCATTCAAACAACAACTTGAAATATGTTTTCACAACACTCTCCACTGGTGACCATGCCCACTCCAAGCCTGAGAACTCCTATCGGGCATAGACTGTATCCAAGATGTAGGTGGACATGTAAATCTTGGTATGCATACCTTCAAGTGACTATTGGGCCTTCGTGACTTGTTCCTTCAACTGATGAGCCAGTATTTCAGACCAGTTACTTGGTTTTCCTTCTCTAGCCAATTAGTCTAGTGTAACGACCCAACTCTGTGGGAAGGTTTCCATGCTTGCTTGGCCATACAGTCAACAAGAAAATATGATCAAGTATTGGTACACCTTCCTCAGTATCTTTGTCTTGTAGACCTGGTTAGGTGTCATCCTGAAATGAGTTGGCTCCATTACCCAAACCTTTAGAATGTCTCTGGAGTTAGTGCTGTTGTTGGGTAAGTTGAATGGAGTCTTGATGATAGTCACGGGCTTTGACATCTGATACATCTCATCATAATCATGTTCCCAGAAGGTCGCAAGCTTCATTGCACTGACACTTCTCAAGGTCATTGTTTCAGGATCAGTGTGAGAGACAATCCAATGTATCATGTTTGCACATGGGAACACTAGATATCTGCATGCAATCTGGTACAAGCCAAACATGTGAATGTTCACGTACATCTAACGGTCTTCAAAGTGTTGCCCAAAAGTGCCTGCAAATGTTTCAATAACTTCTTGCCACCTCAGTTTGATGTCCTTGTCTAGATACAACTTTATATCTTTGTAGATCGGTAGACTAGAGGACACTTGCTCAACTACTGCTCCAGCTGCATTTCCATCAGTGTCCTAAGATCTTGTTCTCTTGGTTCAATCCATTGAGACAGCTGAACACCTAAAATATCTAGAGACAAGAAACATGCATGGAAAGAAATATGTCAGTGAAAACAAAGCAAATTCTGGGGAATGACACAACACATTCTTGGGAAATTGATGAGCAAGATTGCGCAATTTCTTTTTGGAGGATGGGTGACTGGCTTCCAGAACTATGTGAAAGGAATTATGGGCTATCTGGGAGGTAAGACTAGCTGCTGGATATGCGTAATATGAAATCCAGATTGGTTGCTGGATGATGGGATTGTGCAATGCACAATTCCAGATGGGAAGGACTACAGGCCCAGGGACTGAATTGCACAATTTCCTGGGCCAACACTCACTGCCCTCCAGAAATGTGCAAAATAGTCCTGGAGGCTAGTGCGAGGCATAAATGCACATTTCTGGAGAGGAAGGTAGAGCCTTCCTTCCTGAGATTGCACAATGTAGTCTCAGTGAAGGAAGAGTCCTGGCCAAGGTTGGCCTGACTCGCCGATGGGAAACTGAGAGAAAATAAGATAGTGAATACATGACGACATTAAGTGAAAGTAGAAATGAGTGATAGTGCATGAAAAACATGAATGAAAGATTCGAAAAATAGATCAACATGAATGTGGGTGAAGCAATTTGTGAGTTCAACGAACGCTCATGCAAAATAGTTTCATGCATGTGATAGCAGTGAGATAGAAATGGAAACTGAACCAGAGCTAGGACAAGCTAGTATACATGTAAACGATAGAAAGTGTTCAAATAAATCAAGGAAGCAACACCCACACAAGTGAATACACAAATAGCAACAAAAATGTTGAAAAAGACAAGTTAAGGAAACTTCTAAAACAACTTTGCATGTAACCTCCAGTTGCTAAAAATAGCTCCCTGAATTAAGGAATTCCTTTTGCATGTTTCCTTTTGCTATTCTGGGAAGAACAAGTTATGCATGCATGCAAGTCAAGTTTCCTTGGTCTCGAGTGGAACTGTCAATCGGACTGCTCATGCATGCAACTGCTCAACTGCTTGACAAAAATGTGCATTTGTGGCTGGGATATGGGTTGACTGACTAGGAGGTTTGCGCAATCTTTGGGCGAAGTGGCTAACTGCTACCTAGATTTGCACAAATTTTGGGCTGAGTAGCACTGTTGGCTGGCAGAATTGCACAATTCTGGAGCCCAGCAGGCTGCCAGATAGAATTGCGCAATTTCTTAAGGGAAGGCTGGTTTTCCTCCAGAAATGCACAAAATTTCTTCGCGAAGCTGCTCAGCGTACAACTGGACCAAGTCCGAGTGAGTAGCCTATGAGGGGGATGCATCAAGCTGTGCTCAACAGGCTTCCTTTGTGCTTGAACAACACTGAAGCTTATGTACTTGATGAATCAAAACAAGGTATTGTGAAAGGTTGGTAGGGAGGATCCAAAATAGGCTAAGGAAAATTTTTGGAGGGTTGTTGTAGCTGCTACAACAAAAGGCAAGAGGGGTATATGGATTGCTAAGATCCAAGAATATGACTTGGAAATCAAGCCCACTAATTTGATAAAGGGATAGGGGCTAGCAAAGGTGAGGTCTAAATCTAATTGCAAAGAATTGGGAATTAATTTGTTATTAGAGAGAGAAAAGAAAAACACAGGTGAAGAGGAACACGAGGGATCGAGAGCCCAACTCAGAAAATCCAAATGAATTCTATCATATCGCACTGGGACAAACACATATTTCATTACTTGCAATTCCTAAGATGACCATTAAATTTTGACACGAGTAACTACCATGCCCTAAGGATATAGGCTGAGATATTTTCCATTTCAAGTGACCAGTTGTATTGGAAGGACCTTGTGGGTTTTTTTCTATTGTGCCTGGTCGAAGAAGAGATTTACAAAGTAATGGATGAATTTCATGGTTGCACTTGTGGGGGGCACTACAGTTGTAAAGATCCAAAACATAAAATCCTCAAGGTAGGTTTTTGTTGGCCCAAAAGTTTAATGAAGTCTATTTTTATGTCAGAGCCTATGAAAAGTGCCAAAGGTTTGCTGAAAAACAAAGATTGGCTCATTTCCCCTTGATCCTTGTCTTTGTGGAAGAGCCCTTTAGATAATGGGGGTTGGACTTTATTTAATAAGTACACCCATGATCCAACAATCAACACAAATGGATTCTCACTTCAACTGACTATTTCACTAAGTGGGTGGAGGTTATCCCAACTAGAAAAACGACTAATGCAGTTGTTATAAAATTCATGGAAGATAACATTTTGTCCATATTTGGGTGCCCAAGGAAGATAATCATAGATGATGTCGAAGTGTTCAAATCTACAATTTTATTGAGCTTATACCAAAAATAAAACATCCTTGTGGGTCACTCTACTACCTATTACCCATAGGGGAATGGATTGGCTGAATCCTCCAATAAAACTATTGTGAGAATCCTAAAAAAAGACCATATCAGAGAATCAGAAAAATTCGGATTCACGACTGAAGTTTTCCTTGTGGGTGAACATCGTCACGGCTAAGAGTTCAACTGGTGAGTCTTCATTTGAATTAGTGTATGGGAAGACTATACACTAAACTAGAAATTCTAGTGGCTAAACTCCTGTAAGATGTTGAGGAAGAACCCAATTATCTAACTAGGAGAATCAATCATCTTGTGTATCTTCAAGAAACCAAGGGAGAAGTAACTTAGAAATTGGTCAAATACCAAGAAAATATGAAGGATATTTTTTATAGAAGGGCCAAGGACAAACTACTACGACTTGGAGATCTGGTGCTTAGGTGGGACGTAAGAAGAGAAGGCAAAGGGAAATAATACTTTCTTGCTGGAAAAATTGGAGGGTGAATTGCTTGAGATGCTTGTAAATGGGAAATTCCTCAAGCTTTACTTCCATTACTAAGAGGTTCATTTCTCACCCATTGTTCATACGGTGAGCCAGTGTAAAATATTATTAATACTTTCAGTTCTTCATGTTTCTGTTTTTTCTTTTATGTACCTGAAAAAAGGACTCCATGCCCAATGGAGAGAGCACACTAATGTGCATTCTCAATGCATTGCTTGCAATACATTGTCCCCAATTGGAGCCGATGTTGTCACATACTCTACCCCTCTTTGTATTCATGCTTGACATGCCTTATTTTTCAAGAGGCAATGTAGTATATTTCATTTTTGGAAAAGCGGGAACCTAAGAAGAGCTTAAGTACCAGAAGATAAGGGAGAAGAACTCAACTCAAAGGAAAATGAGAAGATTTCAGAGACCCAAAAGTTGTTCTTCGCTCTTTCCCCCCCATGAAACATGGTGGAAAATGAGAGCCTCCAAAGTCTCATATAGGACCTCAGGACCTTGGAATAAAGTTAATTTAAAAATCACACAGCTTCTAGGCGGGTTACCACTCATCTTCGCCTTGCATCCTTCCGGAAGCAATACGGAGGGGCTACTTGCTCAGACGATAATATTCTCCACCCCTCTAGAGTTCAGTATTACACATTCGATCCAATTGTGGAGATTAATTCATAGGAGGCAGAAGGGAGGTCTTTCCTCTTGTTGTTCGACCGCCAGAATAGGGTGGGGACCATGTTGTCGGGTGAATTTCAGCCACCGGTGCTATTTCAAATTTCAGATGGTAACACATGTTCTTACCTCCCCATTTCTTTCCACTACTCAACCCACCATCATTGAATCCCATCATGATACATGTCTTTTCTCTATGACGTCATCATGAAGTCACCCGATTGTTGGCCCTCGTTGTCTATAAAAAGGCTTCCTCCACTCAAATTTTTAAAATTTCATCACTGCTCCTTGGTGCTTCTCCAACCTATAGCCTGCTAAGAATTCCACTTGCACACCCCGTCATCCTGAAAGCTCATCCCAGTGTCGTTTTGAAACTCCTCTACGGGGACCAAGTAACCTGCTCCCCTGTACTCTGTAATTTTTGCAGGTTTATAGTTTAAATTAGAAAAAGATAGTATCAAAGTCCTCAAAATCCCTTAGGGCTCAAAAAACCTGCAAACCGAGGCCTTCATCAAGACTTGACCCCCTCATGGACCTAGAAAGGCAAGTCTCACACCTGATCTACTCCCACAACCTGCATGACCTCTGAGTTGACCTGTTTGGAAATTATGCCATGGGGGAAGACCCTTTTCGAGTGGTGGACTCAGAGTTGCACTACCATATTGCAACATCTATGCATTGCTTCACAAAGTTTGCCTCCTAGATGAAAACAACCTATATCGACAATAAGAACTACTAGGTTTCCTCCTAAGGGGTCCAAATCCTATACATCACCCTAGAGCTATTTCAAAAAGCATTAGTGTACCCTTCTCCAAATAACTTTCTACAGTTCACTGACACCACCCTGATGTATTATCTTTCTCCTCTCCCATCCATTGAGTAGCAACCCTTCTTGTAAACAATCCTAGCTCCCGGGCTAGAAGCCTTTCCTATTGCTGACATCTTCCCCATCACCCTTTATGCAGACATCGTCCAGCGTATCTTGTCCATCATTACTCACCTACAAGGAGAAGAAAATGCCAACATAGCCAATAAAGCCACATTGGGCTTCTTAATCAAATTATACAACCTGGCTATGTAATTAACATCCCATCTTACTTGTCTAAAGCCATCAAATTCCAAATGCACCACTTCGCCACCACTTCATACTTCAGATACTACTCCTTGTTGTTTTATATGTTTGTGTACTCTCATTCTGAATAATTTGAATGTCTGGGCCTGAACTTGGTCTCTGAGGAAAGAAGAAGAAACTCAACCTTTGATTGGAATGTTGTTGTTATAAAAATACCAGACTCTGAGAACTATTCACAGTTCATATCCACCTATATGGTTGTTGCATATAGGATCATTCATGGTGTGTCTGTCCCCGAGACTCTCCCTAACATAAAGAACTCCTCTAGCTCAGCAAAGACACCAGGGTAGGGAACTGGTATTTGTTTAAAAACCACACAAATATTATCATTTATGGGTGTGATCTTCCCCCTTACCACTTGCCTGTTTTCATGACTATGAGGATATTTTCTTTAGAATTCATTAGGCAAATTATATATACAAATCAACTTCATTTTGTCCTTGCAAAGAAGGGACATCTGCTCAAACTGGGAAATCATGTGGGGCCTTTCATTGTTAATGCCAGGCAAGTTTTCAAGGCATTTTAAGCCTTGTTTGAAGAGATGAATTTGGCCTAGGAGAGATTTGGCATTATGATGCTCCTGGTGTCATTTCCTAAAAGAGAGAAAAGATAAAGGCTTCATCTTATTTACATGATTCTAAACCTAAGGTGGAATGGAAAGTTAACATTGAATCATGGCCTATTGATACAAAGATGGAGATTGAGACACTAGAACCTAAAGTCAAAGCACAAAAGATGCCTCTGGGCCAAATTGAAGATATTGAGCTGGTAGATACACCCTCATCTAAGAAGGCTAAGACTCAAGAAACAAAAGAAGAATAATTTGAAACTAGGCTAGTGGAGATAGGCCCATACCAACTAGGTTTTCATGTCTCATTGGAATATCTATCACAATTCACTTCCTCATATTCTTCAAAAATAATTGTTTTAGGTATAATATCTAGTACATCAGCCACATGATCAAGTTGACCTGCTCGAAAGGCCATTGAAGAAAGCAACAAGAAAGTGAGGGAGGAGATGTAGCATTAAATGACATCTCAAACAACTCTGTTTCACACTAGGTTATTGACTGCAATGGATTTGGATAGGAACCAAATTAAATTTTCCTTGCAGCATCCTCGAGCTTAGTCTTTGCATTTAGGTTCACAATTCAAAACCTTGGATGTGTCTTTAGATTTGGAAAGTGTTCCCCTCATTGAAAAATCATTTTCCATAGACAGGTTGGGGAAATGTTGTACAATGAGCTAATAGAAATTCCTTGACCATCATCAAGGTAGAAACATTACTGGAGAATGTTGTAAATAGGTTGAAGCAAGAGAAAGGAAACTCCATAGCCTTTCACATACAAAATGAAAGCTTCAAGGAGTTGTTGGTAAAGCCTAGGGTGAATCCTAAGGACATGTCAGCTATTAAGGCTCTGCTCAAGAGTTCTCAAATGGAGATTCAAGAACTAAGGAATAAGCCAAATATTCCAGGCATCGAGCATGTCCAATCCAAGGAGCTAGCACAGGTTGAAGTAGAAAAAGAGATCCTAGCCAATGATATCATTGAAATGAACAATGAGGTTGTATCCCTCAAGAAATAAATAGCTGCGCTGCAACAAAATATTGACTCACATATATGTGTAGTCATCATTCCTAAGGATCCCAAAAACCCTACTGAATAACTTACCAAGACCCTTAACTTCAACTTTTAGAAGGGGAACTGAAAAAGGTACAAAGAGATCTAGAGGCTACCCGAAAAAACATAGCCCAGAAGGAGAAACAAGTAGAGGTCAATAGGAATAATGCTGAGAACCCAAGCAATAACTTACAGCAAGATAAACAATAGATCTCGGAGGTAAATAGTAATATAAAATGGAACATGTCATTGTTGCAAGCTAAACAACTGGTGTGGTATGAAATCATTGAAGAAATAGGGAGGAACTAGGGTTCATTTATAACCATGATGCATGAGAATAAAGTGGTGGTCAAAGAATTTGAGTACTCCATATTATCAGCTAAGGAGGACGAAGTAAAGTATTCCTAGATTGCTAAAAAGTTCATCAGGTTTGTAAATGAGAGGCCACTTAGTGAACTGATGCCTATTGATGTGGTAGACAGAGTGGGGGTCGTCATGGAGATCACTAAGATGATCTAAAAGGAGGAAGCCAGACTCAAAGATGAACAATGCTTGGGGGTAGTGGCAAGAAAGGTAAATTCTTTCAATGAAGAATTTGAATTAATAATAAGCGAAGGATTGCCTAGCTATTAGGAATTGGGTGAGATAAACCCTTGGTATCAATACAAACAATCACTGGTAGAGGCCTAGAGTAGATAAGACTCCTCCCATGAGAATACTACCACTCTAAAGGGAATAACAGTGATAAATTATCACAAGAAGGACTTCTAGTTGCTTGGGTTGGTAAAAATGTTATTTAGGGCTAGGCTTAACTATTCAGACTTAACAAATATGAAGATTTCACATTAGTTTTTCTTCCTATTTCCTAACCCAAATCTGGTGTTGTGGAAGAGATGACAACAATTCAGGGATCCACCTGTGTTCCAGATTATCGACCCCATAATGCAGCCTCCACCGACTACTAGGCAAAACTAAAGATATTGCAAATTGTGTTGACCATGACACTGTTAGTTTTACTTATATGTAAATATTTTATTTCTTAGTCAGTTATGTTTTCTGCTACAGATAGTTGTGCCACGGAGTAGACTTACTTTTGACATCATGACTCTCTATAATAAAATCAAGAAATAATATTGTATTAACGGTTTCTCCTTCAGAGGCCCTATAAATATATTGAGATGATATTTTAAGAGGGTTCAAAACTTTTGAGATTTGTTTGCTTTTTGTCATCACTCCAAAATTTCTTCTAAGTTGTCAGAAGAAGAAATGATATAGTTAACCACAAACCAACTTTGGAGATCAGGATCTATCCTTCCTAATCTCAGAGAGGGCTCTCTCTTTATGATTTAATTTTGTTTTAGTTAATTGATTTTAGGCTAGTTATGATTGTGCTTGGCTTTTTTATTTCAATTTGGGTGGTGGGAACACTTACTTAGATGAAAAGGGTTGTCTTTTACCATTGGGCTATGGGGTCAAAATGCAGACGCACAGTACTGGATTAAGTTCTAAAAACAATGTCTATAGGGAAAGATAGAGCAATTACTACACATATCAAAGGCTTGATGGTGAAATGGTTTCCAATCAGATCCAAGGAGAAATTAAGGGTTCCCTAGGCCAGATTATGAAGAGAAATGAAAGAGGTCAACTGGGATGGGAGAGAAATTAAGGGTTCTTAAATCTGGATATCAGAGGAAAACATATAAATGATTAACCGTGCAAAGCAGAGTGTACTTAAACAAATTTTGAGTTAAATTTCCAGTTAATTCATTCAAATTGAGATAACATTTAAGTTTATGAATCACATAAGAAAGTAACAAAATCAGACAAAGAAGATACTTCACCGCAATAGCTCATCTCATGAATCCTGGATTGAAATACTTTTATTACTTGCTCCAATCTACTGACTTCAAAATTGGTACAATAACCCTTAGGTCTAAGATCAAAATAACTCTACAAATGTATAGCAATCCATGCTCAATACTTTGAATTATGAAGTATTTATACAAAAGAACTTACAAAATATCTCAAATTGCATTGAGAACTAATCTAGGAAAAGAAAATATCTTCATTCAAGAAGATAGAGATACTATTGAATTATTGTTTGTTGTCCCCGTTATTTAGGTTCTGCTATCTTTTAGTCTTTGATCTTTTTCCCTTTAAGCTTCTTTGTTGTTTGGTCTTCACGCATGTCATATTTACTTATGACCTTTCACCTACTACACTTTTGTCTGCCTCCTTTGTTTAGTCTTTTAACTGTATGCTCTGTCACCTACTTTCATTTTTACCTTTTACTCTAAATCTTACTCACTTTTTCATGCTTTTGTGTTTTTAGTAAAAATGAATTTTATTAAAAGACATATATAGAATACAAAATGTTGTTAGGAGAGTAGTTTGTAAGAATCTTTTGTTGTACTGGTGAAAATGATTTCATCTCTATTTTAACATTTACTATGTAAATTGTTTCCTTATGCTTTGTGATAATTGTCGTTTCCTTCTGAATAAAGTCTTCTGAATACATTTCCATACGAATCTTGGAGTAAACAAGTTTTGGAACTAGTATCAAAATTGTTTATCCAAGCTCCAATTCTACTAATCACCTACAAAATAAAACATTTCGTTAATAAAATCCAGGTCTTCGAGGAGGTTACTGAAGGCTGTATTAAATTGGGAAAAAATGTGGGACGGAGTCCAGACTATGTTCGATAGGTAATCAGCGGTCAAATTTGGTTGCAGAGGCTCAGGGAGACGCAAATGGCTAAGCCAGATTTTACAGTTTGAATGAGGCAAAAGAGTGAAAATGAGCGTCTTTGGCCTTTTAAGGGGTAACGACTAGAATTGGCATGGAATTTCATAATGAACAGTGGATGGTTTTAGCCTACGCGGGGAGGTGGTATTAAGGTTCATCATGCTGCTTTTGGCAGTTTGACAATTTTTCCATGAGAGAAAGCTAGTTAACCCAAAGCTGCCACGTAACCAAAAGGGGCCTGAGAAAAACCGTGAATCTTGCATGCTCTCAAGTGGGTAAAGCTCAGAAAAGAAATCAACGCAATATGAATGCTCGCCATCAGATCTAGGGATGCATGATCTAACGACTATCGCTTGGTGGAAATGCACAGAGGGAATAAGGGCAGAGATTTGCGGGGCCATTGGGGTTAATTACACTTAACTGTAATTAATTAATGATATAAAGCAGTGTTAAATATAAGCGGGTTTAGTAAAATGGGACTGGGGGTTTGAAATGTGGCAAGGTTTGTTAACCGCACCAAGTGTGGTGGGTTAAACGGGTTTATATCGGGAAAATGTGAATTTTGCGGAGTTAATTAAATAAAGCGAGGGGTAAAGAAAACTTAGGATAAAGGGGTTAAAAGGGTTAAAAGGGTTTTGTCAGGAAATATATGAATGACAGAGTTAATTAAATAAAGTGGGAGGGAAACAAAACTAAGGACAAGGGGGTTTTATGGGTTTTTTAGATAAAATAGGGAGATTAATAAGGGGAAAATGATTTTTTCAAAAGGGAATGGGTTTCACACTAGGGAAGAGGGGTTTTGGGTTGGGAAATGACCTTTGGAGAGTAATTTTCTAGGGAAGTGTGTGAAACCAAGGGGTAAGGGTCAAAATGAAGGGAAAAGGGTATATTCTTAAGAAATGATGGGATGATGGGGAAATTACCAAGTATGTAATGGGGGGTGAAATGAAATGATTAAGCATGATAAATGTGCTTTTTCTTTAACAACCTTGTACTTCTACAACCTTTCTTGTACCTACCCTTTACTTACCCTAACATTTTTTCTTCATTTTATTGGGTGCATTTAAGCTAGCAGACCCTTTCTTTCCTTTTTTTTTGAAAAGTAAACTATCTAATTCTAATCTTATAACTTCCAATTCTAACCTTATAACTTCCAATGGCTCAGATTATACTGTTGAGCACATTTTATTTCTCTACCTAATTATTGATCTGCCAAGATTAAACAGTTTGGCTAGATCTTTATTCTCTATCTATAAACATGAAATTTAAAGCATGAACTAGTCAATATTAAATAGTTTGACTATCATGAGTTGTGGCATTTATGACAAGCTGCACACAACCATTATTTTGCATAGTAAATTAAAAAGTAGTGGCACTTGGGCTTGCACACTTTCATGATTTGTTTTTGTTTGGGGTTCATATTTTTCAATTTTTTGGTCTTTTCTTGTTCTTTTTGTCCTTTGATATTTATTTTAGGACATACCCTCTTTACATTTTTTAATTTTTAGTATGGAAAACATTTTGTAGAAATCAAAATTATGTCCAATATTACAAGACTAACCATAGCCAATTCAAAATTAAGAATCCTATTATTATAGGACCTTAATAGTGGCTCCACATGGGGATGGCATTTCCTAGTGAAATGTCAAGAAATTTAAGATCAATAGCCTTTGAATTGTGACTACAGTTACCCTGTAAACTATTCTTCTATGATTTATACCTTATTCATACTTATGATGGTGAAACTTTCAAAGCTCAAGGCCTTCTCTCCGGGCTTCGACTTCAAAAGATCACCATCCAATCCAATCTAAACTCTGCAATTTTATATACAATAAATAAAGTAAAGTGAACTATTGTTAATCTGTGGAAAAATAATGCTTTAGCATTCTACCCTTGACAGGTCCTCTTGGTAGATCTGATCCATCTATCTCTCTCAAGAAAAAAGCATTGTTACCTCTGTAACCATAAATGACATAAGGGCCTTGCCATAGAAAATCAAATTTTCCATGTTTTCCTTTGTCTTCTCTTCTTGAATCCCACTTAAGAACTTTATCACTTATGTAAAAATCATCAACTTTGGTATTTTTATCAAATATATTTTTGATTTTGTCCTGGATTACCTGTGAATTTACATATACTTCTTCTTCGGTCTGTTGCAAGTGTATGGTCTGATTTATCCTTCTCTGTATATCATTTGGTTCTACCTGCAACTCCTGGATGATCTTCATCATTGGCACTCCCAAAGAGGATGGAAAAAGAAAATCCATCCCATATACTAACTAATAGGGAGATGTACCAATTGACTTCTTAGTAGTTATTCTATCTGCCGATAAGGCATTGACCAACTTTTTGTTCCATGTCTTTTTGTTGTCTTCCAGTAATTTCTTAATTATATTGACTAGGCTTTTGTTAGAGGATTCTGCAAGTCCATTACCTTTAGGGTAATAGGCATTGGAGTGGCCAAGGGTGATGTGGTATTTGTTACCGAAATCTACCATTTTCTTGGATTTAAAGGCAGCTGCATTATCAGTAATGAGATTTTGGGGGCATCCAAATCTTGACAAGATATTATTTTCTAGGAATGAGATAATGACAGTGTTTGTGGCTTTTCTAGAAGGGATGGCTTATATCCATTTGGTAAAATAATTAGTGGCTGTCAAAATCAACTTATGCTAGGCTGAGGAGGCTGGGTGTATTTCTCCAATGAAGTCTAACCCCCATTGTTGAAATGGCTTTTCTGTGGAGATGGGTTTGAGAGGTAAAGGTAAAAGCTTTCTTTTTCCCTCAAATATCTGGCACTTATGACAGGAGGTCACATGTTTTTTAACATCTCCAAAAAGAGTGAGCCAGTAGAAACCAACCCTCTGGATTTTGTCAGTAGTAGTTTTCCAATACAAGTGTCCTCCACAATCTCCTGCATGAAATTCTTGCATAATTTTATCAGCTTCATCTTTTAGTAAACAATTCAAAATAATACCACTAATGTCTTTCCAAAACAAAGCATTATCTATGATACAATACTTTAAGGACTTCATTTTCAAAAACCTAGATTTAGTTCTTTTTAAACTAGGAGGAGCTTGTAAGTTTAGTAATACAAATATGCTATCGACAAGGACACCAATGAAATTAATATCTAGGGCCTGACAGTTCGATTCAGCCATGAGTTTGGCTAAACCTTGGCCTTTGATAAGTTTAGTAGGCATTATTTCTATGTCATATTCCAAGATAGTGGCAATCCATTTGCCTCTTCTCTTCCTTTAGGCCCATTTTGTGTCAAAATGTCCTTAACTACTGAATTTAGAACATAAGCAATAATGTGAGAATACAAAATGTACACTCTGAAATCTTTGATAGCTTTTACTAAAGCTAGTGCTTGTTTTTCCATAATGTTATATTTGAGTGTGGAATCTCTCAAGGATTTACTAAAAAATGCAATTGGTTGTTCATATCCATGGTCATTCTTTTGCAACAAGACTACTGCAATGGTGTGTTCTGAAGCAAAAGAAAAAATAATAAAATCTTTATGAAAATCAAGACTTATAAGGACTGGAGTTTTGGTTAGGACTTCCTTGCTGGATTCAAAGGATTGTTTTTCCTCCACTGTCCATTTAAGTGTTGAGTCCTTTCTTAACATGTTATTTAGTTCTCTAATCAATTCTGCTAAATTTGAAATGAATCTCCTAAGAAAATTAATCTTGCTTAAAAATGACTGTAACTCTTTAATGTTTCTAGGATGGGTGATGGTTAAAATGGCCTCTTTTCTAGTAGGATCTATTCTAATTCCATATTTAGATATAATATGTCCCAACAACTTTCCTTCTTCTAGACCAAAGAGCGTCTTTTTGGGATGTAAAGAAATCCCAAATTTCCTGCATTTAGTGAAGACTCTTCTCAGGTGATCTAGGCGTTCATTATTAGATTAAAAAAATATTGTGTTGTCATCTTGGTAAACCACTAAGAAATCATGGATATCCTTGGAAAAATCTATATCCATAGATCTTTGAAATGTTGCTTCTGCGTTCATTAATCCAAAAGGAATCTTCAAATACATGAAGGTTCCCCAAGGAGTAGTAAATGTAGTTTTATCTTCATCTTCTCGTTGAACTAAGATCTGGTTATATCTAGAGAATCCATCAAGCAGTGAAATTATGGATGAGCCTACTACCCTATGAAGGATATGGTCCATTTTTGGTAGGATAGTTGTCTTTTAATGAGACCTTGTTTAAATTTCTGAAATCAACACAAAATCTGATTTCTCTTGTTTTTTTCCTAGTATTGACTAAGTTTGAAATCCAATCTGAATATCTAATGGGGGCTATGATTTGGGCATCATACATTCTTTTAACTTCTTTCTCAATAGATGGCATAAGAACTGGATTAAGTCTCCTAATTTTCTTTTTAAGAGGGTTATGATCTTCTTTGATAGGTTGTGTTGAATTACGCTATTGTCATAATACTTCAAGTCTTCATAACTCTAGGCAAAAACATCTTGGAACTCTTTAAACAAATCTATGTATTTTTACTTTTCATCTGGAGGTAAGGCTTTTGATAATTTAATGAGTTTAGTTTTTTCTTCTATTCCTATGTTACATTCTTCTATATATACTCTCAAAGGATCCATTTTCGGCTTCCTAGCTACATAATTGGAATCAAACAATTCTTCTAAGCGGACTAATCCCTTAGGCAAAAAAATATTTTTAAGATAAAGAATTTTAGAATCATCATTCATTATTTCCCCTATTTCTACATTTTCTAAGTCATCTACTTTTAATTTAGTGAATTTAGTGGGTTTACCTATATCTAAAATATTTACATCTATGTCACTATCTATGTGAATATCTACTGTACAATCTGTATCTATTTTACAATTCTGAAACTCACCTTCAGCATTCATGAAATCATAAATCTGAGAATCTTGGGGGAAAATATACCAATACTTCAAATTGTCTAGTATGATAGGCCTATGTCTCACTTCTACAATGTACTGATGATTGGGTTGGAAGGACAATTTGCAGGTACTAGTAAAAGTGGCAAGACTATGGGCTTGCATATTTTGTTTTCTAGGAATGGTAGCAAAGTTTGTTTCCAGGAGGTCTTTAATCAAATCTAGGACAATCTCCCTATATTGACTAGGTCTAGGATTGTTTACAGATTATTCACCATTAATTTTTTTAATAATTAGTTCTTAGTCTCCAAGTATAGAAACTCTCTTGGCTCCAAGTTTTCTAACCATTTGTAATCCTAAGGTCAGAGCTTTATACTCTGCCATGTTATTTGTACACTTGAAGATTAATCTGAATGCATGTCCCTAGGAATGATTATTCTGTTGGAAATAACACTGAGAGGGGGGGGGGGGGGAATCAGTATTATCAAATCAAAAACTTTTTCATTTCCATACTCAAATTCATATATGCTACTTCAGTTAATGGAACCTACATGTACACACAATTGTGTCTAATGCAACTAGGGTATATCCAGTAAACTTATGATTTAGTTAATCCATTAAATGTTGATCTTTAGTTAGTGCATCAGAACTTTATTAACCATATGAATAGTAAACAAGTGCAGTAAAACAGAACAGATCATCACACACATGAACGCAAGATATAAGGTGGAAACCTAATGTGGGTGAAAACCACCTGCTACAATTCATCTCTATCTTCTTTTAATAAGAAACTTCTTTTTACAATATTTCTATACTGGTGCAGTCTTATACCAGTATGCAGGCTTCTACCTACAAAAGGCTACAACCTTCTCTCATTCTCCAGCTTCTCCTGGAAGGGATCTACAACCCCCTTAGCTCTTGTAGAAGTGGATGTACTAGTACGTAGGTGCTAACCTACAGAAGGCTATAACCTTCTCTTTTCTTCCAGGGACCACGTGTCATAAATTTTCAGACTGGATCCATCAATAACATCAATCAAACATCAAGTGTATTTGCATCAACCAATCTCCTTTGCACCAAACAAAACTGAATCAAACAATCACTTGTCTGAATGCTATAACCAGAATATAATAATAGTA
The DNA here is from genome assembly GCA_000404065.3 of Pinus taeda. NCBI lineage: Eukaryota > Viridiplantae > Streptophyta > Pinopsida > Pinales > Pinaceae > Pinus > Pinus taeda. The sequence goes on along the minus strand of APFE030437740.1, from coordinate 28,645 downwards.
ACCAGAAACCAATCCTGAACCCAGAACACTGCAACAATAAACAGAAGTAGCTAAAACATATTTTATGAGACGTACACTACTTCAATATGTAGAACCTGCATGCATACGCTTCTGTATTAAGGCCAACCTGCATATACGCTGTTTTGAATTACCTAACTAGTGTGCATACACGCCTTTGCTATGTCGAACCTGTGTACAGATCTATAAAAGATAATTTACCCTTTTCAATTATTTAGACATCAGTTATACCTAGATTATCAGATTTATAGATCAAGTCATGCGCAAAATATAACAAATCAAAATCAGACAAAGATACTTCTCTTCAAGCCTTGAGATCTTGACTTGTCAATAGAACTTATCCATCTTCTAGTGCTCAGGTTCCTCCTTGATTTAGATCTAGCTATGCGCCACAACCCAATCACCAGTATTCTAGATCTTTCTCTTCATTAGATATTCAATACTTGAGTGAATTCCTTTGCTTAATGATCTCCTTCCCCTTTTATAGTCTTAGGCCTTACTCAATACCATGGTCCAAAACCACTTAGAACCAATACTTTGGGTGCAATACTTGGGTTTAATACTTTGGACAAGATACCATGGTCCAAAACCATAGGTCCAAATACCAAGAACCAAATACCATGGAGTAAATAAGTTTACCCACATGTACGTGCTTTTCCGTGCTTGAAAGTGTGTGCATATGCATACGCAACTATTGATCAGCAATCCCGCATGTATACGCAACTTTGTTAAGAGGAACTTGCGTATATCTCTTTTTCTTTCATTCTGAGAGCCTGAACTATGATCTACCATCTGAGTGAGTTGCCATCAAGGACAACACCTGTGTTATAGTGCCAAACCTGTGTCATAATTCCAACAATCTCCCCCTTTGTCATCAAGGGCAAAGGGTTATGCTCCCCCTGAGTACATGTTGAATTCTCTGCTCTGCTATGTTGTCCATGCTCCCCATGACTGTAGGCAAGGTCTGCAAAACGATGTTCTACAAGAAAGAACATGACTCTATACATCATGAATGACCTTCCTATCACCAAATACTCATACGTCCATCTCCCAACCAAGTGGGGATATACTAATATTGACTCATCCACCCAATCAAGTGGGGATACACCAAAAGTTTACACATGACAAAACAAGAACATTAAATCATCCATCCCAGGCATGGTGGGGAAACGTAAATAGGTCGTTACATGACCTTGATAAGAGAAGAAATACATGACATAGAGACAAAATATCTACAACAAGACTATGATAGTCATCAACAACTATCATCAACAACATCTATCAATCATCATTCAGACCAGCAACTATGTTCTCCCTCTGCACCTGTTCCACCTGCAACCACAAACAACTATGAACTTGAACCAAGATATTCTAATATAATGCCAAAAATGCATTATTAGAAGTATATATGCTCCCCCCTAAACCTGTGCCAAATGGTCTCTGTCAGACCCATATTAGACTCTTTTCATCATGTGCTTGACCCACTAATTGTCTTCAAACCAACATATACGCGACTGTATCAACAGAAACCAGCGTATGTACATGGATGAACCTCATGAAACTTGCATACAACCACTTTACTTCTGAAAACAGATAAGTTTCAACAACAATATGATGCATCAACTACTTCTAGCTTCTGTCTGAGGTATTCAAATGTCTCCCTAGGCAGTGGTTTGGTGAGTATATCAACAACCTGTTCCTTGGAGGGAACATACTCCATTTTGACCTTTTGTTCAAGCAGTTGTTCCCAGAGAAAATGATATTTGATCGGTATGTGCTTGGTATTTGAATGCATGGTTGGATTCTTTGAAATATTGGTTACACTTCTATTATCACATAAAATGGAGATAGATGGAGTACAAGTGATTTGAAAATCTTGCAAAGTTTGCATCATCCAAAGGAGTTATGTGCAGCAAGATGCAACAACCACATATTCCACTTCAGCTGTAGATAAAGCAATTTAACTTTGTTTCTTGTTGAACTAAGATAATCTGGAACCCATAAAGAATGCACCACCACTAGTGCTTTTCCTGACATCCACGCTTCCTGCCCAGTCTGCATCTGTATATGCATGAAGTGTGAGATCTGTATCTCTAGGATACCATAAGCCATAGTTTTATGTTCCTTGAAGATATTTGAATATCCTTTGAACTGCCTGAAGGTGTGCTTATTTTGAATTTGCCTAGAATCTTCCAGCTATTCCCACTGCATGTATGATGTCTGGTTGGGTACCTGTCAGATAGAGCAGACTACCAATCATGGATCTATAGGTTGGTTGATGTAATGTTGCTAAATCATCATTTGCGGTGAGGCTGCATCTTGTTACCATAGGGGTACATACTGGTTTCGAATCTTCCATGCCATATTTCTTCAAGATCTACTTGAGGTACTAGGTTTGTGATAGAAAGATACCGTCTTTATTTTGTTGGACTTGTAAACCAAGAAAATATGTCATCTCACCAAGCAGGGACATTTCAAATTCTTTTTGCATTACCAAAGCAAAGTTTTGACTCATGGATTCTTCATTGCTACCAAAGATGATATCATCAACATACACAACAAGTATTAGCAATTTATCATTATCAATTTTTATGTATAGATTGCTATTTGCTGATCCTTTTGAAAAAACTTGTTGATGGAGGTATTTGTCCAGATGATAATACCAAGCCCTTGGAGTCTGTTTAAGACCATAGAGTGCCTTCTTAAGTCTGCATACAAGTTTTGGATCATTTCCAAGGATGAATCCATCTGGTTGCTCAATATACACTTCTTCTTCTAAGTCTCCATTTAAAAAGGCAAATTTCACATCCATTTGATATACTTTGAACTTATGAAAGCTAGAAAGAGCAAGGAACATTCTTATGGTTTCAAGTCTGGCAATCGGTGCAAAAGTTTCTTTAAATTCTATACCTTCTTGTTGAGAATACCCTTTACAAACAAGTTTGGCCTTGTTTCTAATAACATCTCCATTTTCATTCAGCTTGTTTTTTAATGTCCATTTTGTCCCTATGACATTCTTATCATTTGGTCTAGGAACCAACTCCCAAGTGTTATTATTTTCAATCTGCTCAAGTTCTTCATTCATGGCCTTGACCTAGAATTCATCTTTGCATGATTCACTTACATTTCATGGTTCAACAGAGGAGAGAAATGCTAGATAGCTTGAAGCTTATGTAATAGTTCTTCTTGTTTCTACACCTACCTCTTTCTGCCCCAAAATTTGAGTCTTTGGATGGTTCTTCTGGACATACCTGGATGGAGTCTTTTCTTCTACCCTTATATGTTCCTCTAGTGCCTCAAATGTTTCTTCTTCATCAGTAGTCTGATTTGATGTCGAAGGATAGTCCTCATCATCTTCAAAATCTTTGGATTTTACCTACTTTGAATTGTTGCTCGCTTAATCAACCACCACGTCAATGCTTTCAAAAAAATTTCCAAGTCTTTTATTGTAACACTTATATACTTTACTTTGGGAAGAGTAACCAAGGAGAATGCCTTCATCTGCTCTAGGTTCAAATTTGCCAAGGTTTTCCTCAATCCTTTTGATGTAACATTTGCTTCCAAAAACTTTGAGGTATTTTACTGTAGGAGTCTTACCATACCAAAGTTCATGAGGAGTTTGAGTACTATTTACCCAGACATTTGCTTTGTTGAGAATAGTAATGACAGCAAATGCAACTTCACCCCAGAAGGTTGCAGGAGTTCCAAATTCATCAAGCATAGCACGAGCCATTTGTTGAACCATTCTGTCCATCCTTTCTACTACTCCATTTTGCTAAGGAGTCCTTGTAGTAGAGAATTCCCTTCTTATTCCATGTTCTTCACAAAAGTCGAAAAATTCATCCGAGGTAAATTCCTCTCCTCGATCAGACCTGGGACATTTGATTCTGTGATCTGATTCATTTTCAACCAAGGCTTTGCAAGCTTTGAACTTTTCGAAAGCTTCATCTTTATGCTTTACAAGTCCTATCCAACACATCCTAGAAAAGTTGTCAATGAATAATATAAAATATTCTTCTCCTCTAGGTGAATTTTTCCTTGATGGACCACATAAATCAGTATGGACAAGTTCAAGTGGCTTACTAGCTGATCCTTCCTTCTTAGGGAAATTAGTTCTGGTTTTCTTACCAAACTGATCAGATTTTCATATTGTATTGTCTGAAATTCTGATGTCAAGGAGATCATGAACCGCCTAATATTTGCATGCTTTCCTTGTCTGCGAAAAGCTAAGATGCCCCAATCTTCTGTGCCATAACAAATTTTCATCATTTTTTCTTAGATAACATTGTTGTTGTCCTCCCTTGAGTATGTATAAATTATTTGGAGTTCTTATGCCTTTGATCATTGTTTCTCTTGTATCAGGCTCATGAACAATACATCCATTTGATCGAAATATTACCTCATTTCCTTGATCACACATTTGACTAACACTCAATAGATTATGCTTTAGACCATCAACATACATAACATTTCTAGCTTTGACCTTTTCTTTCAAAAGAACAGAGCCTTTACCTTTTATGAGAGCAGGGGTGTCATTTCCAAATGAGACCTTCCTTTCCTTTACTAAGGCACTATATGGCTAAAGTTTTTCTTTATCACCTATCATATGTTTCGAGCATCCACTGTCGATGTACCACTGACTTTCCTATCCTTCCACATATAAGGCTATACCACATCTTTATATTTGTGTTTCTTTCTTTCTCCATGTTTTGGGACCTAATGAAGCTTGCTCCTTCTGAGATGTTTGCCGAAACTAACTCCTGCATTCAGAATCTTCATGACCGAAGTTGTTACAAATAGAGCATTCTATTTCATTTTCAATAGCAGAAAAGTTATTGTAGGTCCTCTTCATGATCCCAGTCACACTCCTTTGATTTTGTGCTTCTTGAGTCATGACGGTCTTGAAGGCAACACATTGAGCATCTTTGTGTCCAAAGTTATGACATGAAAAACATTGGCCATTAAATAAATTCCTGCGATTATCAAATCTACCATCCAGGTGATTGTAGTTTCCATTGACATTCATTCTTGAAGCAAATTGAGAATGATTTACCTGAGGTTGGTTGTAGCTTATGTTCATCCTTGAAGTAGATTGACCCTGATTTACCTGGTCATTTGCTTTATGCCTTTGTTCACTTCTCCTTGCTGCATCAAGATAACTTTTGGAGGTGGATGGCTTTTGTGCTTGAGATGTTTCTTCAATATATCCAAGACTTGTTTTGATTAGAGGAGAACGTTTCACTTTGATAATCTCATCTAAAGTTTTAGATCCTTTAGCAAATATAAGATTAAGAGCTTTTGTTTTCTCAATATCTTTTCTAAGTCCCACAATTTCACATTCTAACTTTTCATTATGTTTTTCTATTTCAGCAAGTTGGAATGTTAGAGTATCTATGATCATACTCTTTTCTTCTAAACAGATTTTAAGTTTAGAAATCTCTTCATAGAGATCATCTTCATCTATAGCATCCAAGAAATCATAATCTTCAAAAGCCATCAAAAGTCTATAATCATTACCATGTCCATATTCATCACTATTTGAAAGTCCATTGCTATCTTCATGTGTATAATAGCTCTTCCTACTTACATTTTGTTTCTATTCCATTTAACTCATTCCTTCCCTTTATCAAGCTTATCTTTATGAGGACATTTGGCAGCATAGTGACCGAATCTCCCACAAGCAAAGCATTTAAAAGGTAGCTTATCTTTGAATATTCCAGAACCCCATTGAAGGTACCTAACGAAGTTTGATTCTTCCTCTCCTTTTGACATATGCCCTGACTCATTGTATTCTCCTTTGAATGTGACTTCTCTCATGTCTAATGACCCCCCTTTTCTCATTTCGAAATCAGTTAGGATTCCGTGTAGCTGTGACATCGTAATACTCTAAAGATTCTGCTTTTCTTTTATGGCAGAAACTTTTGATTCAAACTTAGAAGATAAGGATATTAGAACCTTTTCAACTAAAGTAACTTCTTTTATCTCTTCACCCAAATTTTTCATGTGATTAACAATCTCATCTATTCATAAGAAATAATTAGCCACACTTTCATCATTGTGCATTCTGAGGGTTTCATATTGAATTATGAGAGGTTGTACTTTTGCATGTATTACCTGATCATCTCCTTCATAGATTAGGATGATATTGTCCCATATTTCCTTAGCTGTTTTGAGCTGCATAACCTTGACGAATTGTAATTGAGATAAACACCCCAATAGAGTATCGATAGCCTTTGCATTTGTTTCATACTGCTTTTTACTAGATGTATCTGTAGGAGTCGCTGATGGGAACGTCTATCCTCCTTCCACGATATCCCAAACTTCTGCACCAAGAGATTGAAGATAGGTTGTGGTTCTTACCTTCCAATATACGAAGTTGCTTCCATCAAAGATTGGTGGCCTGATGGATGCTTCCCTTTCGTAGTTGCTCATGATGATAGATCTTCCTTAAAATGATCAAGCTTCTTCTGAAGGACCTGCTCTGATACCAATTGTTGGAAATAATATTGAGAGAGGGGGGGTGAATCAGTATTATCAAATCAAACACTTTTTCATTTCCATACTCAGATTCATATACGCTTGTTATAGACATATTTGGTCACTTCAACCCCAATCACATATGTCCATAAAATAAGGGCTTATAAGACCCTAAAAGTGTTGTTTTATACCCTAAAGGAACAAGGTCTACTGATTACATCATTTCCCAGAAGTTCTCCCTGAAAAACTACTCAGAACTGGTCAAAAATGGACCATCTCACCTGCTCCATGGTTAGGGTGCAATGCATCTCTCCTATTACACAGGGGGGTGCGATGCATACTGAAAAGCCCTTCTATAGGGTGCGATGGGCAAGAGTAGACAAATGGCAGAGGCAGTTTGCTAGGTGGAAACTCACAGAATCTTCTAGAAACTACTCATATGACCTTGCTTCTCTGAATTTTCCGAGAGATGAGTAAGAGATCATGAAATCTCCAAGTGGAACCAAGAACTATCAGAGAAATGACACTAATCAAAATCCCAGAAGCTGACTCATCCACCTGCAAATATCTATATATGGATCCCTCATCCTAGGGATCCGGAGGCTAGAATTTTGTATTTTGTAAGGAAGTGTTGTTGGTTTCTCTGTGAAACATCATAGTGTTGGGTGATCTAGCTTTTCATGAGGTGAAGAGGGCTTTCATGCTAGGAGGATGGCATTGGGTCAAACCAATGGGGTGTAATCCTCTCTTCTACTACTTCTATCAATAAAGCTATTTGAGTTTTCCTCCATATTCTTGTATATCTTTGAATCTTGTATTGATATATGCATTTCTATGGTTAATATGCATCTAATCCTATATTGTTTATGGCTATAAATCTCTATGCTTTGATGGAATTATGTTGCTTTGACTCTACAGGTGTTCTTTGAAGCGAGACAAGTAAGGAAGGAGTGGTGAAGCTCTGTCAAAGGAGGGAGGAAACAAGCAAGGAGGCAAGTGAAAGATTGAGGTTGGTACTCTCTGCTTCTCTCTCATCTATCTCTCATAAAGGAAAACACAATTAACTTTAGTTTGTTTGTTTCTAAGATAGCTACCTATCTTAGTGGGACTAGCAGCTTTGAATGGACACTAGTTTTCTCGATAACAAAATGGTGACTCCACTGGGGAGAGAATATTTTGTTTGCTTATTTCTATTTGTTTGCTTTATAAACTACAGACAGAGTCTGAAGTTAAGTCAGCTAGCCTTCGAACTGCTTTTGCTATGCAACTGCAAAGTAGATCAATGTTGCTTCAGCCAATCTTCGGGTTAGTTTGTGAACTAAACATCTGACTTGCAAACATCCTAAGTGCCCTGGTGGTAGCTCAAGTAACATCATTAGATCATCCATTGTACTTTGTGTTTACTGTCTATCATTAGCTTAGCCTAAATCCCTGAACTTAGCTACAAACTATGAGCAAAAACCAAGCTCAATCTCATCCCTGGACCATCGCACTATCTCCCATTGGCAACCTGGATGCATCGCACCTCCCGTGTGTTGTAGGTGAGATGCATCCTTATTTCCCTGTGTTACAGGTGCGATGATTGAGTGAGACTGTTTCTGCCTCTATATTTTGGTTTTTTCTTCATTGTCTTCAGCTTTATTCAGTAGTTTTGTTGTCTATGATTAGTATATCATTGTTGAAACTCTCTTCCTTTACATTATTCAGCCTCCATTGATAAAGAATTGTGAATGTTTTTATGTATTTTTCATCATTTATAGTTCTCCTTTGCAAACAATAGCTTAATCAAATTGTCGTCTTTTGATTTGAAAGTGTCGCAAGTGTCGTTTTCAGTCAAAGAAAAGAGTGTCGTAAAGTCTTCCTCTTTTAGATAGTCGATTACACTTTTTCCATTGTATTTGATTTGAATCATCAATTCCTTGAAGTGTCGAAAGCAGTTTTCAAATCGAAATTGAAAGCTTGGTCTTAATCTTCCTTTCGTCTTTGAAAAGAAATTGCTGAAGTGTTTTGAGAGAAGATAGTTCAGATCTGTATTAGTTTTCTTTTTCCCATTCTCACATTAAGGAAAATGAAAAAACAAATACATGCATGTGCATTTGCATTTAGACTGCATATAGAAATTAATTTAGGACAATGCATCTTAGTGTGTGCTCTCTGCTCTATGTTGAAAGGATTTTACTTCTCTTTCCTTAGTAGCTAGGATTTTCATTGCAAAAGAAAGTAAACGACTATTTATCATCTTAGATTGCATATTTAGGAATTGTATATCTACATCATGCGGTAAACCTTAAAGGAAAACTTCTTAAGATAGATCAATTGTAAAATAAGCCTCAATGAACATAAAAATGCTTTGGAACCTAACGCACAACATCTAGAAGTCTAGGCTAGAGACGTATTCCGGTGTCGTAAAGCCTGGTAACCATCATTTTCATTGTAGGTTGGGTGATTCCTCCTCTTTGATACGAAAAGTGTTAGTAAGGACTTGTGCTCCCACGTACCGTCGAGTATATATTGGGAGACCACAATAGGCTATATCCTTTATCCTTAGGAAGTCGTGTTTGTCGCCCTATCGATCGCATTGCACTGAACACAACATTCAGGAAGATTGACTACCGTACCTTAAAAAGTATTCTACACTTTTGTGATTGGTTTGGTAATCCCTCTATCTAGATTTCCAGAGTAGTCACTTTCGTTTCTTTTTAGACTCCTTAAAAGAAAAGGTCCATCTGAGCACTTTTCACTTCAATCTCATTAAAAATCGAAGGCGACTAGAGTCATCTTTAGCTTTTTTCTCGACTCTTAAAAATTGAAAAAGCGAGTTGTGTCAAAGCGTCATAAAATTTATTTTAATCAGAATAACATCATTGTTCCTTCGTTGGTCTTAGGTTTAGAAAATGGAGTCCACCAATCAAGGATTTCCCCTTGGGGGGAATCCTACTCCCTTCTCCTCTTGGGGAGATGTTGGTGCACCTCATATGGCTACATTGACCCTTCCAAGACATGCAATTGGCCTGCAGTATGGCTTTTCTCTACCTCTATCGTTCAAAACACCATGATTCCTAAGAAATCAAATCTGCAACCATATGATACTAGAGTTACCCCCCAACCTTCTACTTCGTTTGTTTCTCCCTCTCCTTCTTCCTCTTTGCTTGGTGAAGCTAGTAAAACTAAAAACCAAGTAACTGAGAAGAAGAAGAAAGGGAAGGAGAAGAAGAAGAAGTCAAGGGCAAAAGGGGGAAACCATGCATTGTCTGGCAAAAATCCACACATTGCACCATCCAAACCTAAATCTCCATGTGTCATTTGCAAAGGATACCACTATCATCAAGATTGTCCTTGCATCCCACGGATCTTAAGGGACTAGTCTCCCCGCTTGCACAATATGGTGACCTCAACCTCTTACGATCATGTTGAAAGTACACCGTCAACTAGTGAAAATGAAGTCAATGGACAGAAAGGAAGATCTAAATTTCCTTGTCGACTGTATGAAGGCAACATGCCCTCCACCATTGTCTCTTCCTGGATGAAGCTAAAAGAGTCTTGGATAATCGTCCTGCTTCACCACTATGGCTTCCTCCTGGATACAATAAACTCTTGCCGAGTCCATCACTAATTGAAAATCTGACTGACACACCTTTGTTGTCAGTCGAAGCATCTATCATTGAAGATAAACCCTCTGAGTCCACACAGGACCAAAGTCAACAGGTCGAGATGGCAGTCGGCCCAGTCTTGTCTTTAGAAGGTCTACCTTCAGATGATATAGTCACCAAAGACAATGAGAACGACACCGTTCAAATTCTTTTTGCTAACACAAATTCCGATGAACCTGGGAGCAATCTACCCATTCCTTTACCGCAGGAAGGAATTTCGTCAGAGATTCATCCGGCCATCTATTTGGTCCCTCCTCCAAGTAATCTAGTCATTTCCTTCGATTGGAATCTACTAGGGAGACCCACCTACCATCTAATGTACCATTTCAAATCATAGTACAAACTTACAGAATGGTCATGGTTGGTACTATCATAGATGAAGGGGCTTCTTTGAGTATCCTTTCCTCCACTGCTTGGAAAGTGGTTGGTTCGCCATTGCTTCTGCCTAAGATTCAAAATTTGTCAGGCTTCAACAAAGGAACCAGTCGACCGTTAGGGATCCTTCCAAATTTTCCTATAACTTTAAGAAGTAAAAATGTTTATCTGAACGTGATGGTAGTCCAAGGGCCATTAGATTACAATCTACTCCTTGGGTGTGACTAGATTTATAGCATGGGAGCTATTGTTTCCTCACTCTTTCGAGTGATGTGTTTCCCGCATGAAGGCAGAGTGGTCCAGCTCATAGACCAACTTTCATTCCCCGGTTCAAACGCGGCTACTAGTCAAGTGCCATCCCTAACTTGTCATTTTGCATAAGGAATGTCTCATCAATCTCCAGTCTGTCCACCTGATGAGCATGAGTGATTAGGTGAATGTGACTAAACCCAGGAGGCATGTGCCCTGGTCTTCTTCGGTAGGAAAACCCAGATATATGGTAGGTTTCTGCGTAGGATATATGACTAGTCTGACTCCCCTATCCGTTTAGGAAAGTGGAAGTAGACTGGAAAATGATTCCTCTATCAAAAGTTATGTCTATTCCCGACAGAGCCAAGGAAGTATTTTGTCTGCAAATGCGGATGAAACAATCTTTCTAATGTAATAAATTCCTTATGGTAACCTGGAAGCTCTATTTCTTTATACCTGGGGGCATGCAAACCTTTTTGCATGCAAGTGAAAAGTGACCATTTATTTTCTTAGTTTGTAGGCTCTTAACCCTTTAAACTCATAGGTTGGTCGTTCCTAGCTTGCATAACAAAAGGCTTCGGAGCAAAGTTTCGAATGGGGCAAGCTCCTTAAAAAATGAACCTATCGATGAGACATCCTTATTATACGACTAACCCGACTAATGCTTCCGCAAAGTTCAAGCTCGTTAAAAAATAAACCTAGCTATGAGCATATGTTCCCCCAGAGTTTAAGCTCATTAAAAAATGAACCCACTTCCAGTAAATAACCTTTGTGATCGCATTCCTATCAACGTCTGAGCCTTGGTTGTGTTCTTACCATCACCTCCACTTTTTAGCCGATCATTCGCCTCCACTTGATTGTTTACCCTTTTCAGGAACAATTGTGAAGAGTGCTTCTATTAGCCACTTTCTTTACACTGCCATGATTGAAAAGTTCCAAACCTTACCTGGAACCAGCTGCTACCAGAAAATATCACTCGTTCCTCCAAGACGAGTCTCTTTTAAGCTCTTTTTAGACTCGTAAAATATAAAAAGATTGCCAAGAAATTGGCCTCTCCAGCTCGTTAAAGTCATTGGAAGTGCCATCCCTCTTGTATTTTAATCTTTTTGGACCTGAGGGATCATTACACGAAAAGATCGAGTGCTTGTATTTTTTGGCTTGTTAAAGTGATCAGAAAAGTCATCCCTTTTGTATTATTTTATACTTTTTTGGACTTAAGGGATTATACTACGAAAAAGGATTACTGGAGTTTCCTTTCCGTCTCTTTTCAAACTCTCTAAAATTGAAAAGGATTGATTTATCTTTGTCATTAAACTCGTTAAAACGATAGCGACAAACTTGTCCATTATAGACAAGAGCGAGTTTCACTATCACTAGGCTCACTAAAACATAGCGACAGGTTTAACTGAAGGGAAAATTATAGAACAAGCATATGTTATCCTCCTCAATCTTGACAAAAATAAAGAGGTATTGGTTAGCAATGACTGGGTAAAAATTGGGAAGAAAACTTGAAGAACTTCATTGGTAGTAGGTCGCTCTTGAACATGATACTTTCACTCCGTCACCATGATTGAGTCGGGTTGGGTTATTCCGTTCACCAGTCACATCACCATTGGTCTTTCGTACCATCCATTGTTGGGGTTTACGCTACCAATCCATTTCAATGTCACTGATCTATTCAAGAGAAGTCGCTCAGAGAATTCACCAACCCAGCTAACATCTCATCTACTGCAATACCTTCCCGCTTCATTCTTTCATGACTGCCACCCTGAACCTTGTATCATCAAATTGCTTTAACCTCCACAAAATCATTTGCTCCGTTTCATGTTGTAGATGTGGGATCATGAAGGCCCTCCTACGATGGGCCACTACTTGTTGACATTAGCTCATTACCCAAGAAGTTGACTTAGGAATGACCCTTTCAGTACTTTGAAGCTTGCATGCCTCAATGACAAGTTTCTCACTTTCGGTAATAGGTTTACATCATTGGCCTTTGATCGAAAGATTTTATGTGGTGTTCGACATCAACTCATGTATTCACACGATGTGAATTGTACTGCAGTACTTTGAGGGTCGTCATCATTATCGGTGATTCCTCTCACACCTGTGAACAACTTACATCATTGGCTGGTAATCAGCAGATGTCTTTCCATGTTCGACATCAGAACATCTTTTCACATGGATCGACTTGTACTTTGGGTGAATATTAGATGAGTTTGAAGACCTAGGATCTAGTTTCATTCATCCGGGTTGCAATATATTCAGGAAAATAAAGACATCAAATGTACATCATAGCTGCACAGATAATCATCTAAGCTAAGGGATGATGGCTCTACCAGAATCATAAGTCTGCCACACAGACGGTTGTCTGTCCTATGTACATGAAAATGTATTTATAAAGCCGAGCATGGGAATGCCTGCCTCAGCTAAATCATGAAAATATTATGAAGATGATGTATTGTATTGTATCTTATTACAGGTCACCTTCTGGTTTGAAAAAACGTTGCATCCTCATGATAAAGCATTTCACCTGACATCAGAAGATTTACGACCTCATGCTTTAGGGGGCATATGTTATAGACATATTTAGGCACTGCAACCCCAATCACATATGTCCATAAACCAAGGGCTTCTAAGACCTTAAAGTGTTGTTTCATACCCTAAAGGAACAAGGTCATTTGATTACATCATTTCCCAGAAGTTCTCCCTGAAAAACTGCTCGGAACTAGTCAAAATTGGACCATCTCACCTGCTCCATGGTCAGGGTGCGATGCATCTCACCTATTACACATGGGGGGAGTGATGCATACAGAAAATCCCTTCTATAGGGTGTGATGGGCGAGAGTAGACAAATGGCAGAGGCAGTTTGCTAGGTGGAAACTCACAGAATCTTCTAGAAACTGCTCATATGACACTTGCCTCCCTGAATTTGCCTAGGGATAAGTAAGAGATCATGAAATCTCCAAGTGGAACCAAGAACTATAAGAGAAATGAAACTAATCAAAATCCCATAAGATGACTCACTCACTTGCAAATATCTATATATGGATCCCTCATCCTAGAGATCTGGAGGCTAGAATTTTGTATTTTGTAAGGAAGTGTTGTTGGTTTCTCTGTGAAACATCATAGTGTTGGGTGATCTAGCTTTTCATGAGGTGAACAGGGCTTTCATGCTGGGAGGATGGCACTGGGTCAGACCAATGGTTTGTAATCCTCTCTTCTACTACTTCTATTAATAAAGCTATTTGAGTTTTCCTCCATATTCTTGTATATCTTTGAATCTTGTATTGATATATGCATTTCTATGGTTAATACACATCTGATCCTATATTGTTTATGGTTATAGATCTCTATGCTTTGATGGTATTATGCTTCTTTGACTCTACAGGTGTTCTTTGAAGCGGGACAAGCAAGGAAGGAGTGGCGAAGCTTTGTCAAAGGAGGGAGGAAACAAGCAAGGAGCCAAGCGAAAGACTGAGGTTGGTACTCTTTTCTTCTCTCTCATCTATCTCTCATAAAAGAAAACACAAGTAAATTTAGTTTGTTTGTTTCTAATATAGCTACCCATCTTAGTGGGACTAGTAGATTTGAATGGACACTAGTTTTCCCGATAATAATGCTACTTCAGTTAATGGAACCTGCGTGTACACACAATTGTGTCTATTGCAACTAGTGTATATCCAGTAAACTTATGATTCAGTTAATCCATTAAATGTTGATCTTTAGTTAGTGCATCAGAAATTTATTAACCATATGAACAGTAAACAGGTGCAGTAAAATAGAACACATCATCACACACATGAACACAAGATATAAGGTGGAAACCCAATGTGGGTGAAAACCACCTGCTGCAATTCATCTCTATCTTCTTTTAATAAGAAACTTCTTTTTACAATATTTCTGTACTGGTGCAGTCTTATACCAGTACGCAGGCTTCTACCTTCAGAAGGCTACAACCTTCTCTCTTTCTCCAGCTTCTCCTAGAAGGGAGCTACAACCCCTTTAGCTCTTGTAGTAGAGGATGTACTAGTACGTAGGTGCTAACCTACAAAGGGCTACAACCTTCTCTTTTCTTCCAGGGAACACGTTTCATAAATTTTCAGACTGGATCCATCAATAATATCAATCAAACATTAAGTGTATCTACATCAACCAATCTCCTTTGCACCAAATAAAACTGAATCAAACAATCACTTCTCTGAATGTTATAACTAGATTACAGTAATAATCACAAGAAACCAATCCTGAACCTAGAACATTGCAGCAATAAACATAAGTAGCTAAAACATATTTTATGAGATGTATGCTACTTCAATATGTAGAACCTGTGTGCATACGCTTTTGTATTAAGCCCAACCTGCGTATATGCTGTTTTGAATTACCTAACCAGCGTGCATACGCGCCTTTGCTATGCCGAACCTGTGCACAGATCTATAAAAGATAATTTTCCCTTTTCAATTATTCAGACATTGGTTATACCCATATTATCACATTTATAGATCATGCACCAAATATAAAAGATCAAAATCACACAAAGATACTTCTCTTCAAGCCTTGAGATCTTGACCTGTCAATAGAACTTATCTAGCTTCTAGCGCTCAAGTTCCTCCTTGATTAAGATCCAGCTTTGCACCACAACCTAATCACCAATATTCTAGATCTTGCTCTTCATTAGATATTCAATACTTGAGTGAATGCCTTTGCCTAATGATCTCCTTACCCTTTTATAGTCTTAAGCCTTACTCAATACCATGGTCCAAAACCACTTAGAACCAATACTTGCGGCACAATACCTAGGTTTAATACTTTGGATGAGATACCATGGTCCAAAACCATAGGTCCAAATACCAAGGACCAAATACCATGGACTAAAATAAGTTTACCCAATGTACGCACTTTTCCGTGCATGAAAGTGCATGCATACGCATACGCGACTTTTGATTGGCAATCCCGCGTGTATACGTGACTTTGTTAAGAGGAACCTACGTATATCTCTTTTTCTTTCATTCTGAGAGCCTGAACTGTGATCTGCCATCTGAGTGAGTTGCCATCAAGGACCAAATACCATGATAGGTCCAAATACCAAGGACCAAATACCATGGACTAAAATAATTTTACTATGATAGGTCCAAATACCAAGGACCAAATACCATGGACTAAAATAATTTTACCCAATGTACGCACTTTTCCGTGCATGAAAGTGCATGCATACGCATACGCGACTTTTGATTGGCAATCCCACGTGTATACGTGACTTTGTTAAGAGGAACCTACGTATATCTCTTTTTCTTTCATTCTGAGAGCCTGAACTGTGATCTGCCATCTGAGTGAGTTGCCATCAAGGACAACACCTGTGTCATAGTGCCAAACCTGTGTCATAATGCCAACAATTCTCCATATTGTGGATCCACACTCCTACACCAGCCCCTAACCTATTCACAGATCCTTCAAAATCTAGATGCCATAGGGACTCATGAAAAGTTTCATTGTCAGTTGTTTTGTATTTCAGTTCTTCAGCTATGATTTCCTTTTTGTCATGGTATGAATTGTACAAGTTGAAAGAGTCCATATCAGAATGGATGAAGTATATAGGAATGTTTTGTGGTTTTCTTGCACTACTCACCATGTATTTCATCAAGGTATCTCTATACAGTTTCCTTTGTTGGCCAAAAACAAATATGGTGGCATAGGACATGTCTAACTGCAAGGATCCCTGCAATTTTGATCCCCATGAGTGAGATAGGAACATTCCATATTTGGGTGGGATGTCTAAAACTACTATGTCCATCATAATACTCTTTGCTAGGCACTAGACTAGAGTTACACATAAATCCTTGATCAAACCAAGGAATTTAACTTGGCTAGAGTCAAAGTAAAACAAGTCCTTATATGGTCTAGTAGTGTCTAAGTTTAGTCTCTCCATGATTGCTTTTGGCATCAAATTATGTAATATTTTGTCATGAATGTTCAGGCTAATGTAGAAAGGAGGGACTCCTCCTTGCAATGAGTACCATTTTCCTTAGGGCAAAACAATAATTCAGGTTTATCATCATTCAAATTGATAACATCTTCTCCCTATCCTATGTTTAAAGTTTCATTTACCTGTGATCTATAGGATTCATTCTTTACTAACTCGGTCAAAGGAACTAATATCTTTAATTTTTCTATTTCAGTTTTGATGTTGAAAGGGAGCTGAGCTTTGTTTTTTTGGATAAGATCTTCCTTAACAAATGTCGTTTGTGTATTTTTATCTTGTCTTTCAGTAATTGGCATTTCAGTATGTGTTGCAGCTATTTTCCTTTGATTTCTCTTGTTTGGGTTGATTTCAATAATTGTTTTAGTTCGAATTTCAGTGGATGTTATATCTACAATTTTTGGGGTAGAATTCTCCGGTGTTCCCCTAAGAAGGAATTGTAAAATTTTAGTGACAAGAGGTTTTGTTATCTTTTTAGTTTGGGTCTGGATTGATCTTTTAGTGGGAGATTCATTGTTATTTTTACTTATTAAGCTATAATGTTTGTGAACCTCATATATAGCTGACTGATAACCCTGTTTAAAGTCAAAGGACTCACCAAATTCTAATTGTAATTGTCGTAGCATGTACAACTCTTGTTCTTCTTGAGTAAGAAAAACAACATCTTCATTCTTTATTCCTAACAAGTTTATCTGGGTGTCATCCTTTTCTTCATGGCTCTGTGAACCCTCAACATAGATATCCTTGAAGGGAGGCCTAATTTTCTGATATGGTATACAATTCTTTCTAGCATTAGGATTCTTCCTAAAGTTGGGGTTTCTTATAGGGGGTGGTTGTTGATTTTCCCATTGAGTTTTTCTTTCCATGTTTTCTAATCTATCCATTATTATCTCTACACTCTTTGCTAAACTATCTATTTTTCCATTAGAAGTGGAAGTTTCCTCTTGAATCACAACTCTCTTTTCATTTCTCATTCCGGCTTTCTTGGCTAATAGGTTGGCCTCTACACTAACAACATTACTTTGCATTTGTTCCAATGTTTCAGGGTTTCTTTCCCTTAATTGGTATGAGATGTGTTAAGCCCCTATACTACTAGTGTAACCCCTTATTGTTATTAGTAAAACCCCCTTCTTATATTGTTGTACCCATTGAGTCCCCATATTGTTACTATTGTGCCCATAGAAGCCCACTATTGTTATTATTGTGCCCTTACATTATCACTGTTATGTCGGCTCTGATTATATTATGACCCCTTAGACTCCTATATATAGAAAGGAGGTATTGTCATTTGTATCATCCGAGAATTTTTCATTTGTGTAATGTAAAGGAGGTTTCCCCCTTGAAGAGGTTGAACTCTAAGGCATTTATCTTCCTTTTCTATCTTTTTGTCAGTTGGTTTCATAAAATTTGGTATCAGAGTTTTGGATTCTAGGGTTTTGCTGCTTCAAATAGGCCATCGTGGGATTTTCACTATAACTTTTTTCTACAATGTTTCAAAAGCTAAAAAAACCCATTTGAGCCGAAATCATTCTGAACTTCGGGTCCGAATTTCAAAGATTTTCGCACTATCTTTGCGGAGATATGATCTGAGGAAGTTGGCCTTTTTGCAGACTCCTGAATTACATTCCAAATAGGTGACATGGGGAAAATAGTCATAACTTGTGTTTTGACCATCAGACTGAAATTTCGTCAGATGTTATAGAAATATGATGGACTATAGTCTCATATGTATATTTTTTAGATCTTAAGGTCAAAACAGTGACATGTGGCACTTCATACAATTTCGCTCTTCTGAAAAGGTATATAATCAGTTCATCTTGGGAGATTGTGCATAACTCTTTCTTGGAGAATATAAATTCGATCAGACTGGTGGCATTGGAAAGAGGACACAGAGGGCTACTGCAGGGCACAATTTTAGAACTTAAAGATCCTAAAGTACAAAGGTACAGTCGTTTCAAAATCGAGCTCCTAAAATCAAGAAAAAGCGAGATGAGGAAGTTTGATGGCAAGGATCCGGTAAATTGGATACTATAGATGGAGAAATATTTTGACCTAAATGGTGTACCACTATTACAAAAGGTATGTATTGTATCTTCATATTTAGAACAATATCAACTTCTATGGTATAAAGGGCTTTGTTCTTGTATACAACTTGTTACGTGGTAAATTTTCACAGAGGAAATTATAGCACATTATGAGAATACAAAGAGCAAAACCTTCTATAGAGCAACATCACAACAATTGGAAGAAAAAAGAGAAAAAGAGCTTTGTTACAAAGTGGAAATAAAAATTATGGCAACAAGGAATTATACCCCTCACAACTATAAATATGGAAGTATTGTTTCTCTTAGTCTTCCACAACCTACAAGTGTTACACCACAACAATTGGAATAAAAAGAGAAAAACGGCTTTGTTACAATTGTGATAGAAAATGCACTAAAGGTCATAAGTGTGCTGAGAAGAAATTATTTTACATAGAATATGAAGAGGAGGAAGAAAAGGATCAAGAAACATCAAAAGAAGAGGATATACACTAGGACCCAACCCCCGAGAAAGAAGAAATGAATCTGACCATATCTTCTAAAGCATTGGCAAGAATTACCACTCCTAAAACTCTCAAGATAGAAGGACATATGAAGAAGAAAAAGTTTCAAGAAGTAAAGATCACATCAAGAAAGAAGAAATGAATCCGACCATATCTTGTAATGCATTGGCTAGAATTACCACTCCTCAAACTATCCGGATAGAAGGACATATCAAGAAAAAAAATGTTCAAGAAGTGAAAGATCACATTGAAAATCAAGAAATGAATCTGGCCATAACCTGTAAAGCATTGGAAGAAATTACCACTCCTCAAACTCTCAAGATAGAAGGACATATAATGAAGAAAAAGGTTCAAGTAGTGAAAGATCACATCTAGCATCAACAACAAGTTCTCCAACTTTTAAAGGATAACGCCACTTTGGTGCAAAATCGAATGAAGCAACAAGTAGATCAACATTGTAGTGAAAAATGTTTTGATGTAGTTGATTGGGTATTTTTACTGCTACATCTCAAGCAAGCTATTTATGAGAAGGAAATGTTGGCAATACTACATGCACTTAAGAAATGGCGACCTTACTGATATTCTTAAATACTTTTTAGAACAACTATTATCTTTAGAAGAACATAAAAAATGGGTCACAAATATGTTGGGTTATGACTTTGACATCATCTATAGAAAAGGGAAGAAAAGTTTTGTTGCAGATGAACTCTCAAGAAAGGATGAGGATGTGTAAGCATTGTTTTGTGCTATTTCTATTATCCAACCAGATTGGATAAACGAAGCAAGGGATGAATGGAAGAAGGACAAAGAAGTATGGCCACTCGTTCAAAAGTTACAGAAGATCCCAATTCAAACAATATTGCACAACTTGAAGAGGAAGGAAAAATCATATTGGAACCTAGAGCAGGGATAGAAGAAAGAATCTGATAGCTATGAAATGGATCAATTTCAGAGTATCTCATCAAGTGGAAGAACTTACCCGCTGAAGATTCGACATGGGAGGACAAGAATTTTATACAGAAGCATCAAGAACTACTCAAGCATTGAGGACAACACTTTTTGAAGGAGAGGGGCACGTTAGGCACCTATACTACTAGTGTAACCCCTTATTGTTATTAGTACAACCCCCTTATTATATTGTTGTACCCATGTAGTCCCCATATTGTTACTATTGTGCCCCATAGAATCCCACTATTGTTATTATTGTGCCCTTACATTATTATTGTTATGTCGGGCTCTGATTTATATTATGACCCCTTAGACTCCTATATAAATAGAAATGGGTTTTGTTCATTGTATCATCCAAGAATTGTTCATTTGTGTAATGTAAAGGAGGTTGCCCCCTCGAAGAGGCTGAATTCTAAGGCATTTATCTTTCTTTTCTATCTTTTTGTGAGCTGGTTTCATAACAGCATGTCAGTTTCAAAACCATCAAGGAATTTTATTAATGCCAGGTCAGGTGGAGGCTTAAGATTAGCATGGATTGCATTGTAGATGTTATTGAACCTAGTATAATAATCCTGAACTGACTCATTAGGAGCTCTTCTAATGTTATCATATTTAGAATGTATTTGTAGGGGTTTTTTCTTTCTCTCCCATCTAGCAATGAGTAATCTATGAAAATCAGCTAAGTCTGCAATATGATTGGTAGGTAAAGCTTTGAACCATTTCTTAACATCCCTAGTTAAAGTTTAGGCAAGAAACCTCATTTGGACATCTGATTCATCTACCTCATGCAACTCAAAATAGTCAATCATTTTGTTCACATGCTGTTGGGTAGTGTACTGACCAGTAGCATCAAACAAAAAGATTTTGTTTTGATAATCTTGGGGCATGGCATGGAGCTGTGCAGGTGTTTTAGGTGAAATCACCCTAGGGCTTTGGGTTAGAACCCCAATAGAGCAGAAGCAAACTACAAAAAGAAATACTCAAATAACTCAGGCAAGATGCTTATATTATCAAACAATGTAAGAGCGACCGTACCCAAATTTCCTTCGTTTGAGTAGGTCCCACAGGGTTCAGACCCTCTGCGACTCCTGATGTTCTTCAAACCTAAAAATAATTCAATTCAAACATACATAGTATTACAGAAGTAAATCATATTCATGAAATTGACTTTATATCATATAAACAAATGATTGATCATACATCAAAATGACATTCATATATGAATTAAAACATAATTTTATGCATAGACATAGTTAATTTCAGAAACAAGACAACATTTCTTTTATTGCAGTAAGCCATAAATAACATGGAGAGAATTCACCTGAGTCTTTCTCTGGCTCCAAGCAGAACCATCCTCCGGATTCGTCCTATCCCAGCCTTCAACAATCTTCTTCCATCACCAACACCATGATATCTCAAGCAAAAGGAAGGATATCTATAATCAAGGAAACAATGGTTTCCTAAAGCTTGGGGAATTGCATGAAGCACATGGATTCATTAGACTCAGTCAGGGATAATCTCAGTGTTAACACTCAGGTTGTCCCCTGCTCATTAAGGGATACGGCCGAGGTAACCACAGACCAAGCTTTGGACTGCCGGTCCTAGCCTACCAGCAGTCAGAGAGGGCTCTCTCTTCGGGATTTAGCTTTGTTTTAGGGAATGATCTTAGGCTAGCTATTGAGTACAAAGGGTTTTGTTTTTTGGTGAGATGAATGATCAATTCAGACAGTATTTGGCATGCAAAGCGCAAGAGGTTTAGAACATTGGGCATGGAGTCAAGGATGTGGACTGAAGGATGTGTTTTCTTTGACAGAAGAGGAATACAGAGCAGGATAGCTACACATGGACCAATATTGAAGCTTGAAATGAGATGAAATGGAGGTCAGGGAATGAAAGACAACTAAGTAATTTTCATTCGTGCTAACAGAGGGAAC
The DNA here is from genome assembly GCA_000404065.3 of Pinus taeda. Lineage (NCBI taxonomy): Eukaryota > Viridiplantae > Streptophyta > Pinopsida > Pinales > Pinaceae > Pinus > Pinus taeda. The sequence continues at coordinate 6,475 of APFE030437740.1, read as the reverse complement.
GGGAATGAATATCTTATAGGAGCAATTACTTGAATTCCTACAACAATATTCATATACGGAGGAAACTAGTGCAAATATGAGCCTAAGAGGAA
>APFE030437739.1:0-13042 GCA_000404065.3 Pinus taeda | reverse complement strand
GCCCTTACATTATTATTGTTATGTCGGCTCTAATTATATTATGACCCCTTAGACTCCTATATATAAAAAGGAGGTCTTTTCATTTGTATCATCCAAGAATTGTTCATTTATGTAATGTAAATGAGGTTGCCCCCTCGAAGGGGATGAATTCTAAGGCATTGATCTATCTTTTCTATCTTTTTGTGAGCTGGTTTCATAACATTTTCTCTAATGCTAAAAATAAAATAGTATCCTTATCAGAGGATCATTTCCTTGAAAAGTAGTAAGTTGTTTCAAACTTCCTCCTCGTTTTCAAAATCTCTATCTTTAGTATGGAGCAGATGTGGAGCATCTGTTTGGATGAATCTTAACCAATCTGTATATCCCTGAGTAACTGCACATAAGTGAATTGGGTGAAAATGGACTATGCTGACATGGCACATTGATACCAACTTTTGAATAAAACTCTTAGTTTGCCTATATTTAATAGAAAAGTTTGAAATTACCTTAATGTTCTCAGATGGAAATTGAAGAAATTTATGAAATTCTCATTGAGTCTAGACATTTATTCCTTTTATTGCCTTTTAATCCTTTATCTTGCTGTCTTTTGTTTGTTGTTTGATTAGAAGTCTCAGAGCAATTTCTCTTAATAGTTTAGAACTCGACAAATCAAACTCTTCAATGAAAATAGTTCCAGCTTCCCACACTAAGATACAATGTTCAATGGCCTTTTCAGTCCATTCTTCGATTTATTTTTCCTTTAAGTCTCTTTGGTTTAAAGATGAATACATCAATCTTTTAGCCTTTTTAGAAGTCTTAAGAATAAGCTCAGTTTAGAATTGTTTCTCCCATTCCAGGATTGATGTGAATCTCTGTTTAATATTTCTATCTTCTTCAACTAGAGATTCAATTCTTTCATTGAGATTTAGAATTTCCTCATAAAATCTATAGATTTAATCCATTCGCTTGTAGAATTTAGTCTGATCCTTCCATAGTGTCTGATTGAACAGTGATGCCCGTTCTTTTAACATTTTTATACTTTGCTCAACATCATGACTTTGTTTTAATTTAAACTGAAGAGTTTCAATTTGTTCTTTTAATGCTACAATCATGACTTCAATATTGCTGTCGGCTTCTTCTTTTAACATCTGATTTTTTTTTTTTTGTAGGCTTGGTAGGTCCTTCTTTTTCATTAATATAGAGAAAATTTACACCACATAGAACTGGCTAGGTGGCCTCAACTTGCCCAGTGGGAAACCAAGTCTGTTGGCCACCTATCCGCATTATATGCCATCCAGTAGCAAAAAATCTAAAGTCTCTCTATCCAAGAAATATAAGTTTCAGATTCTTTTCCACTTCCATACTCTAGAGTTCTACATACATATATAATTGCATAGACAAATTTAAAAGTTATCTGCATATATAGACAAAACTATTAGAAAGTAGGCATGCTAATCATGTTGTTCAGTTGATGTTGATTCCACCAGTGCTGGATCTTTGGCATTCATACCAGGCAGCTTCGTCTTAACTAAGATACATGGTAGGTGTTGCTCAATTCGACCAAGGTGGACGTCCTGTTTGTGCAATTGAAACTGCACATTCTGAAATTCCTGCTTGTAATTTGGCATTCCTTGAACTGTGACTGCCATGCCTACCAAGATCTGCTCCATCGCCTTTCCCATCAGGCTTTTCATCAACCAGTATAGGTAGAGGGTCAGTTTGAATTGGGTGATTCTGCCTCTTGTATTTCTAGGATCCTGGACGAGGACTCTCCAGTCCTCCAACTTCGTATCTGTCTCACTCTCTTGCTTCACTTATGCTTCCCATTCTTCTAACAAATTTCAAATTTCTTCATTAGTTCCCTCCTGGTAAGTGGTTGTCGCTTCGCTAATTAACCATTTGACAGACTTCCGACCCCGTCGACCACCCGAAGCTCCAGCGTCCATGTCGTGCCTAGTCTCTCGAGGTTTCTTACTGTGGCCTTGGGGTTTTTGTAGGTCGAGCCATGGTATCTTTGACCCAGTCTTGAACAATGTGACCAACTGTAACCTAATCGGGCCTGGAGTTTCCCTGTTCCAGAGTGGTTTCACCAAATAAGATACCTGTTTTACATACAAAACATGTAATTGTCCAATTAAACTTCAATGTATTACAACAAGGTGCATGTCTACGGGTGGTAGGGTTGTGTCGCTCCATCCCTCCAACTTAATACCCCCCTTGTTTTTGCAGTAACATGCCCCTCATGGTTGCAGGCGGGTTCCACATAGAAGGCCGACCTATGACCTGCACTAGAGGTTGCACTTATTAAAAGGCGCCCCCCTAGCAACGCTTCAACATGCAATGTCTCCCTAATCCTAGGTAAAGAGGTGCAACCGCCTATGGGCCACTGGCCCAAAATGGCTAGCATGCCCTTTGTTATTTGCCTGACAAGAAAAAAGAGGACCCAACATAGGCATCCACCCATCTTGAGCCCCATAACATCGCCATCGCCAATCCTCCTTCCATAGTGAGTCTCAATTCCCTGCCATGTTTCATGCCCATAGTAATTCTCCTCCTTCTCCCCCATTCCTGGGTCTCTACACACCCCCCTCCAGCTGCGCATGGTCATGTTACAGAGGTTTCCTCTCAAAATGCGGGTGTACAAGCAGACATTATCCCCATAACCCAACCCCCCAACTTCTCCAGCAACGCAACTGCGTGCTTCTACACTATGCCCCCTGCCCAAAGACATCAAAATTCCCATACGAGAAAGGAGAATCTTGAAGTAGAGCGATATGGAGAGGGTTCCTATCGGGTGCCAAAGACAGAAGTAGAAATAGACACATGCCACTAGCCTACGCCCCCAACCCCTCATATCCTTATGATCCTTCCCCAAAATTCCTTCCCTCTCCCTCGAATGAAACTCGAAACATGGCAGCATAATGAGATAAGAGAGATAGTCGATAACATACCTGTATTCCTTTTGCATGCAGACGATGGAGTTGTTGTTGCTCGTGGAGCCATAGAATCAACCCGCTGCTCCAATTTCCTTTCTCACAACTGCTCTGGTACTCACCAGACTTCTCTATGGGGAAATCACAAACTCCAACACTTCCCCTCCTCTCACCGCCACCTTTCCTTAATGTAGTGTTTAACATCATGCAAAGGGCCATCACACCCATTGCCTCGACCTTGTGGGGGGCGGTGGTTCTGTACCTTGCAATACCAACCATTAATGTCATCTTAATGAGGTGATCTGCTGGCTCCCACCCCGATCGGGGGTTTTAAAATTCGACTTTGATCTTTGTGTGCTTTTTTTATTTCTTCAATCTGTTGGGAATGCTTGACTCCTAATTCATTCAATTTGACTTGATATTGATCTTGAAAATTGGCTCTTTCAATAGAAAATCCTCCCATAAGAGCTGTAGAATAGGCTTGCCATTGTTCCTCACTGAATACTTTTCTTTTTTCCACTTGCATCTCTAATTATTTGATTCTTTGAAGTTTGTTTTGATAGGCTATTGCAAGTTTGTCGACATAATAATGTTGATAATTCACAAAAGACTCCAAGAGCTTGTGAAAATTCTTTAGCTTTCTTTATCACATCACTTGTTGATTGCCAACTATATTAAGAAATTGTTTCAAAACTGTTTAACTTCCTCTTTTTTATTTTTCTTACAACTGATTTTTTTTTTAATTGAAAAAACATTCACTTAAAGAAGGAACAATTTCCGATACTCATTCTACTTTAGTGACAAGCTTAAAACGGAAATAACTTAAAGGAATTTTTGTGGAAATTGGAGTAATGGAAGCTTTGGGAGATGTTTATGAGATTGAAAGCTCAGTAGATTTTGTTTGTTTCTCTACTGACTCCTTTTCTTTATCAAAATTTTTTGTCAATATCAAATAAGAAGTTACTCGCTCATTCTTGTCTTTATCAATCTTCATTTCCATAATCTGCTTAGTATCTTTCTTAAACTATGAATCTTGTTGACTTATTTCTTTAGAAGAATCAATGATAATAATATATTTGGTAGGAGAACCTTGTTTGACTATCAGTCTTTTTTTTTTTTGGGCTTTTAACCTCTACAACTACCAAACTTTTATGGACCACCCGCCTGTCTTGCTTCTTTTCTTTAGCGCTATAATCTTTGCATGTATCCAAACTGGTTGATTCCTAAGCTGGAACCGAAACCCTATGAACACTTTCAATTTGATTTTCTTGAATTTGCTTAGAAGTAGAAGTTGGTTTTGAAGGGGTTTGAGTGAATTTACAATTCCAAAATTCAAGAGATTTTAAATCTTGAGTAGAGACAAAAGAATGAAGATTTTTCTGTTTGAGAAAGTATTCATAAGTATTCTCTCTAAATTCTTGAAGTTTGGCTCTCTCTTCATTACTCATTGATTTTCCTCTCTCAATTACTTGTTCAAAATCATCAATGTTTATAAACATATCATCAAAAGGATGTTTTTGATGTGTGAAATTTTAATATAACTCACAACTTTATAATGATCATTTATTACACAACTAGGGTCATAATCATAGTGAGGTAATGTGTAAAACCACACATTTTGGTGTTCTTTGGCATTTTTAAACGCATGTCCTCTATCCTTCAAACTTATTTTTCCATATTTGATTGGAAAATGAGGCCAAATCTTCTTTTGAAGTTTACTTAATTTTTGGTCTTGAACTTTTGATGCAGTTTGATTTGCTATTTCTCTAGCAATTATTTCAAGGATATGTCTTGGTAAAGCATGATGATCTATTTAAATTCCATATATTCTGATGGCGATGAAGACCTCTTCAACAAACCAGTCTCCTATTTGATCCAATTCCTCTTTAAGGTCTTGGCTAACCCTTGGAGGGGCTTTCCCAAAAACGACTTCATGTAACGTGATCATTACATAGTTCCAAATATCATAAAAATGGAACTTGAAATTACTTTCCCACATAACTAAGGAATAATTCTGAATGGCTTGTTGTTAGTCAACAGGATAATTCCATTCCATTCGAGGGAATCAAATAAATCTATTGAACTTTATAGTGTTCAAGATCTTTTTCACCATATAGCCTAGATAACATTTTGATAATAAAGCTAAAAGGTTCCTTGAAAATGACAGTGGGGTAATCTTGAGTTGTTTTGAGTTTAAATCCCTCCTTAGATTCTCTTATCCAATCCTCAATAACTTTATCATAATTCTGTTTGTTTTCTTTTAGAATTGTGTTATTGAATTTATCCATAAATTCAATAATCATAAAAACTTCTAGAGGACTGAATTTATAGATTGCAACCAAAATCTCAGGTTTCCATGATGTTATCACATTTTAATTGCAATCTAAGACTGAACAAGTGGGGAGATGCACATATGCTAAAACCCATAAAATCATATCGTAATATGGGAAGATTTTAGTCCTAACAACCTTATGCAATTTTGTCCTTCTAACTTTTTTTAAATGAACATTACTCTCTCTACTCAAATTATCACACTGTAACCATTATCTTTCCTCAAAGAAATTGAAAATTTCTTCCCATTTCATCTTACCCGCATCCTGCATTTTGAAAGTGGTGTCAGAGATGAGTGTTGAGTTCAAATTATAGTCCTTGAGTTATGGATTTTCCACTTCGTGTAGTATGTCCTTAATTTGCTAAACTGCTTGTCTTGAAGTGGTGGATTTGCTCTTCTTCCCCATTTTACGACATGCATAAATCACAAAAATAATTAAGATTCTTTGTGAAAAAATCATTAATTCAATGATTACAAATTTTTAAACCATGAGGGCTCAACATAGTTTATAAGCTATGTAACAAGATTTCACTATTTCTAGTTGAATTTCACAGTTCCAAATTGTGGTTTCAGCGAAAAGTTAAGACAAAGTGATAATGAAATTGTAAATTTTGAAGGCACAGAAAGGGAAAAACTTTGATAATCCTCGATTAAATATCGAAATACAGGATGTTTAATTCACATGATAGGTATTAAATTTCGTATAAATGTGAAAAGACTTCTATCCGTTCTTCGAAAAACGAGGCGAGGTTGGGGAGCTTGAAATTGAAGAATTTTTTTATTCAAATATAACAAACTTATAAGAAAACATGACTAAAATATTAATCTATTGAAAAATATTAAAAAATTAAAATAAAATAAACAAAAGGCATTGTAATCAAGAAAAAACTATTATCTTATTTGTAATCAGAATAATTGCAAGTCGGGGAGTTGGGAGGTCAGGAGGTATTTCACAATACTTCATGACTTTATTAATTTTGACTCTGACTTAATGCTAGGTCGTAACAGTGACGAAGTCGGGAGTCGGGGAGAGGGGGTTGGACAGTCGGGAGTTGGGAGGAAAATAGAAGGCTTTCGCAAGAAGAGGTTTTAGGTCTTGACTTCTGCCTATGACAGGTGAGAGTGAGAAAGTGGTCGAAAGGTCGGGAGTGAGGACTTCCTTTTTTATTTTGAAACTAATAAAAATGTTTGACCTCCTTACTTCCAAAATTTTATCAAGTTTTGTTTGTTTGTTTGTTTGTTGTTGTTGTTGTTGTGGTGTGTGTTTTTTTTTTTTTTTTTTTTTTTTAGGATTTTATTATTTGAAAAGATTTTTTTTTACAAAAAGATAACCCAAAAAAATATAGATAGGGTCTTCTTTTTCCTTTTTTTTTAAAACCAGAAATAAATGAAAACTATGAGGTTGTTGTAGTACTAACAAGAAGTTGGAAAAGGTATGATTAGTCTTGATGATGGAAAGACTAAAACATAGAATGTCTTGTATGTTAAAGGGTTAAAACACAATATTCTAGGTGCTAGTTAGATGTGTGACCAAGGTTACAACCTCACATTTCATTCGAAAGGTGTGAAATAAGGGTTCAGGAAGATTAGTGGAAAATGCAAACATAACCCCCAACAATGTATACATCCTCGGTGAAGTCAAAGGAGACAAATGTTGTATGGGACAAGTAGATGAAAGGTGGTTATGACATAGAAGGATGGGTTATATAAACTTTGACAATGTAGCAAAACTTAGCAAGGCACAAGCAATAAGACATATGCCAAGGATATAAAAATCTATGGACACAATTGGCAAGCCATTTTAGCATGGGAAGTAGATGAAAGTTTGTTTAAAAAAAAGAGAGTAATCAACATCAAAGCCATTGGAACTTGTACACAAAGAACCTTGTGGGCAAGCAAGATTAAAAACTTTAAAAGGTGTGAGTTATTTTATGTTTCTTATTAATTATTACACAAGAATGACATGGCCTACATCTCTTAAAGAAAAATATGAAACATTTGATAAGTTTAAAGATTTCAAATCCCTAGTTGAAAATGGCACTAATTAAAAAATCAAGTGCTTAAGATCAGACATAGGAGGTGAGTTTACCTCTAATGAATTTGATGAATTATGTGAGAATCATGGAATCAAGAGACACTTTTTGGTAGCAAGGACTCCACAAAAAAATGGAGTTGTAGAAAGGAAGAACACAATTATACAGGAAATGGCTAACAATGCTGGATGAAAACAACTTTTGGAGAGAAGCAATCAACACAAAATTCTATATTTTGAATAGAGCACAAATTAGATTGAATAATAGAAAGACACCTTATGAATTTTGGAAAGGTAGACTAGCTACAGTCAAATAGTTCAAAGTATTTGGGAGAAAGTACTATATAAAGATAAATGAAGATAATTTAGGTAAGTTTGATTTTATAATAAATGAAGGTATCTTTCTTGACTATGCATTTAGAAGTAAGGCCTACAAATGCCATAACAAAAGGTTGCACAAGGTTGTAGAAAATATTGATGTAAGAGTGGATGAAGTAATACCTCAAAAACAAAAGTCACAAATAAATGAAGACCCAAAGAAGGCAATCTATAGAGAGTGAGAAAAGAAAGAAGAAGAAGAAATATAATGCTAATATCCAAAGACGTGATCCATATTTGTCCAAAAATACCGTCCAAAAAATCAGAGTTTATGGTGGTACAAATAAAAGAGTTCAAACTAGAACATGATTGGTAAGTACAACAAAACAAGCAAAATTTTCTTTGATATCCAAAAAAGGGCCCAAGAATTTCACACAAGCTAATGAAGATAAGCATTGGGTTAATGCCATGGAAGAAGACCTAGATTAGATTCAGAAGTATGAGACATGGGAACTTTTGCCCATACCAAAAGAAAAGAATGTGATTGGCACTAAATGGGTCTTTAGAAACAAGTTGAATGAAGATGAACAAGTAGCAAGAAATAAATCAAGACTGGTTTGTAAAAGGTACTTAAGTTGAGGGTATTAACTTTGAAGAAATCTTTGCTCTAGTTACAAAATTAAAATAAATCAAAATGTTTTTGGCATTTGAGTGTTCCAAGAACTTCAAAGTATATCAAATCAACCTTTCCAAATTGAAATCTAGAAGAAGTAGTATATATTGAACAACCAAAAGGATTTAAATTGTCAAAAAACAAAGATCATGCATGTAGATTGAAGAAAGCACTCTAGGGACTAAAGCAAGCTCCCAAATCTTGATATTCGACACTTGATATATGCCTACAACATCAAGGTTCCAAAAGAGGAGTTGTTGACAACAATATTTACATCAAAACAAAAAATGAAAATATGTTAATCATTTTGGTTTATGTGGATGTTATAATTTTTGGAATTAATGCTAAAAAAATAAGCCAAAAATTTGTAGAAAGAATTTGAGATGTCTATGTTTGGAAATTTTTCATTCTTTTTAGGTTTTACAAATTTCTCAATCTAGCAAAGGCCTATTAATTTCTCAGACCAAATACATCAAGGAGATGTTGAAGAAATCTGGAATGGAAGATTGTGCACCTAATTGGATACCCATGATCACCTGATGTAAATTGAGCAAACATAGTGAATCCATATGAGAAAATCAAACACTATATAACTCAATGATTGGTATGATACTATATGTGACAAAATCAATGCCATACATTATGCAGGCAGTAGGATTGGTTGATAGATTTCAAGTTGCACCAAAGGAGACACACATGCAAGAAGCAAAAAGAATATTTAGATATATGGAGGGGACATTGGACTTTGGCTTGTGGTATTCAAGAAGTAAGGACCAAAAAAATTGAGAGCGGTATCCTTCTCATCTTATTAGTAAAGGGAAGAAAAATCCTAGGGAGAGTAACCATTTGCCAATGATGCCAAAGGAGGAGAATTTACAAAAAGAGGAAGAATTGTAGGTATAAGGAGAGTTGCAGATAAAGGGAGTACTACAATATTGTTGGAAATATTGTTGTCATTGATGTCAAAGATAGGAGGAGACTATAGATGTCCAAGATAAAGATTGCAAGATGGAGATATTTGGAAATATTGTTTTTGGACTTTTAATGTGTTGCTTGGATATCTTTGAAGGTATTTTTATTTTATAGACCTAGCTCAAATGGGAGCATAGGATATATGATTGAAAAACTTATTCCAAGACTTTTTCAACGGTATATGGCATTCCCTCTAACTCCATAGGAATGAAAACATGAACAATTATGTCAAGTCATCCCAACCAGAAGGTACATGTCAACTTAGCCAATTCTTACAAGTCAACCCCATAAGTGAACCCATAAACACTATAAATAAAGGATATTTGAGTGCATTTGAAGGGCATTTAAGCAAGAGGATCAAGTACATGTGTGCAAAAGAGATGTGAGGTGTGCAAGAGGAGTATTCGTGGGGTTTAAAGGTGTGTAAGATGAGTCTAAGTAGTTTTCTAGAGTGTTAAGGGTGTGATATGAATGAATAAACTCTATAATGTTGTGAAGTGCGTTATTTTGGGGTTGAAATGTTGTGAAGTGCACTAGTCTAGGATTATATTTTGTGGAATGATATTATGAGGTTTACTAGGGCATGAAGGCTAAATTTGACTAAGGTTTAAAGCTATGTTTGGAGTATGAAGCAAGGAGAGACGTTGAAGCATGAAATTTGAGGGTATGATGATGTTGTGAAATGCATGAAGTATGAAGCACATAGGTGAAGTTAGAAGTATTATGTGCATGAAAACCCTGTGTTGGTGCCTCTAGAGGTCTTGCTAAATTGATGCTTAGCCAAGGAGATTGGTGTCTCTAGTAGGCAGGTGCCCACACAATATATTGCTAAGCTCGTGCTCATCTAAGGAAATTAATGTCTGTAGTAGGTTGGTGCCTAAATACATTTATATAGACAAGTTTTTGTGGTTTTCTCTTGCAAGAGTTTCCAAGTTAGACTTTTTGTAATGTGATTTGAATTTACATGCATTTAATGTTTTGAAGTTAATGAATGATTAGGGTTGGTAGGAAGGACTGGGGTCCTTTATAACCCCAGAGAAATTAATTTTTTAGAGTATTCATGGGGCTCGGGGAAGATGACAAATAATCAAGTAAAAGTTGATGGTTTACACCAAGGCATTTTTCTCACAAAAGAATTTCAGATCTTTTCTCTTGTTGCGTTGGGTGACTCCCTTTTAATGATTCAGTATTTGGTTAAAGGATCTTCCCCTAGCGATAAAGTTCTCGACAATCTCCTAAATAAGATTAAGGAAGTATCAAGAGATATTCTAAAGATGAGTTTCAAGCACATTCTAAGGGATAATAACTAGGAAGCAGATTAATGTGCCAACCAAAATTGAAATTTGAAGTTTGATGAGTTGATGATTAATGGTCAATTAAGACGATCTTGCATCCCTTAGTGGATCAAGCATGAATCCTATGTTCAAATACCAATTTTTTTGGGGGTCCTACCGGTCAATGTGGATCTAGGGAACTATGTTGTTATCATTGTTATATTTTGAAGTAGGCTATATGTATTGCAAGATTTGTTTAATTTTGGGGATCTATTGGAAGATATTCGCCTTCAAAGACCTGTATATGATTAATCTCTGTTGTATTCCTCTTCAAAGGATAATTTTGGTTCAAGAGTTTGTAGATGATATTGAAGATGGAAGAAAATTATTGTATAACTCTCGATGTACAACTGTGATCTGAACACAAATTCACAATTAATACAAATATTCACATTACCATAAAAGAAAAAGTTAATGAATGATTGATGAATGCTTATTTAAAATAGGAAATGATCTTATATTGATTCACCCCTCCTCTTAGTAGAAGCATAAGTTGGACAATCAATGATGGTTGCACCCATTTACTTGTTGCAATTTCACCCAACATTATTTGCCAGACATATTTATAATCCATTATTGGTAATCACTTCATCGAGGTATAAATGCATTACACCAATACATCATGTAAGTTTCCCTTCTAAAACATCAATCCTTCTTTGGCAATGAACGATTTTTGCATGATGTGGCATCGTTAGAAGCTTTAAAAAAATATCTAAAACCCTTGCTTGGAATGTTGCATATTTTCTTCTCACCAAATATCATAAAATTATTCCCCACATGAATCCCTTGGAAGAGGGCATGTGTTGTGACCTGTAGATGCTTTTAAGGTGCATTAGCATTAAGATTGTAAATACAAATGCATTTTTCTACATATTTTATTAAGGAGCAGGACAAGAAAAAGAATTGATGGCATTTTATTCGTAAAAGAAATGGTTTGCATTATTCATAATTTTGAGTTGAATAAAAGTATCCAAACATGAAATGTAGTGATATTTCACATTGTAGAACTTGAAAAAGCTTGTAAAAAATGAGTTGATGGCTTGTGATGTCATTGCAATTACATTTTTCCGTAATTAAATTTATTTTGGTTATTAAACTTGAGTTTATTGAGTTATTGTTTAACTTTGGTTATTAAATTGGACTTTATTGAATTATTGTTTAACTTGAGTACATATTGTTTTAATGAGATTGTTTTCCTAAATTGATTTTATATTTATATTTTAGTTTAATTGTCATTCTTGTTTGAAAACAACATAAGTCATGGTTATTAAGTAGGTAGACGGAGAGGAATACAATTTTTAAATGATAATGAATTTTATAATTTAAAGCTATTTAGTAATTATCATTATGCATAATGTAAACTAAGCATTGTTATCATAAATTTCATTAAAAGAGAAATGGGTTAAAATCTTGATTGGATGTGAAGATATTTATAAGTTGTATTTTTTGTATTCTTGTATTTTTTTTAATCAATTATAAAAGGGTGAAAGGTCAAATAGGGTTAAGGACTCACCACCTTATTCTATTACAATTAAACATAAATATGCATCCTCAAATGAACCCATATACATCTCACTACATTGTGGGTTAGTGCATAGGTCATTGCAAGTTGCATACTATTTTTCCACCTACAAAATGACTTGCAACATTAGAGGTATGGCCCTATTTTATAAGTTGAATTCTCTCACCTATGGGTATACATAACTTATCCAAACTTGTAAAACAACACATATTGAAAAATGTAGTCAACCTCTTTGTAACATTCTCCTTCATGAGCTTGGCCTTTACCTATTGAAATATCTCTTTGAAGTCCTCATCTTTTATGTATTCCTTTTTTCATGACCATGGGTGAAAGACTGCAAAACCTCATGACAAAAGTACATTATATTGGAATACTAATGTCTCATTTGATTTGTTTTTTTTAGGAATGCAATTGCTATAAACATTGTCCCAAAAGCCATTACATAAACTCATAGAACGCTCCTAGTGACAAAATAATAACACTCCATGTTATTTCCATGAATATCTTCATGTCATAGATAATGAAGTTCCTATAAAAAGAAAAACTTAATGGGAAATGTTGTGAAAAAGTTATTACACTTGACTTGTGTTCACATAATAAAGCTTATGTCATAATATTCACAATTTGATTTCAACACCTACTTGTATATGTGTGCTAAACACCCTATCAACTAGAGTACTCACATGTCCTTTTACAAAGATATTTTTTCATATAGATTTTGAAAATGATGGCAGTTACAATACTAATACTTCATATAAATTTAGGTAATCTATTTCAAATAATCATATTGTTCTTTTATTATTGCTATTTAGAATTGTGTAGTTAATTGAATTAATAATTTTGTTTAGAATTGATAGTATTTCAAAACTAGAAAAATTGAATATTTTTTACAACTATTTTTAATCACTTTGTAATAAAGTTATAAAAAGAAAAATTTACTAAAATTA
>APFE030437737.1:27374-41377 GCA_000404065.3 Pinus taeda | reverse complement strand
AAAACAATCTTTTCCCGACTCGAAAATTCATGAACAGAAAAATAACCCTCTAGCAGATTTAACCATTTATCTACAACATCTGCATCTATCTGACCCTTAAATATGGGGATTTCAAAATTAACTTGTACCCTAAAGGGCGTGGCATTTCCAGAGTAGCTGCTGGAAGCCGATGCGTCACTTTTGGGTAGCCGTTGAAGTATTTGGGCAAAGCTGTCCATCATCGCGTTCCGTTGTCGCTCGAGGGCTTCTTCGAGCAAGATTTTGATAGCATCTCCTGCTCCCTCGTCTTTCTTCTCATCTGCCATGGGAGGCCGTCGGGATTTGCGAGGCTAGCCTTGCAAAGGTTCGACCAGCTCAAGCCCTAACTCCTTATATCCCGACCTTGTTGGGGACATGCAAAGAAAAAAAACAGAGAAAAAGCAGACCGCTCTGATACCACTGATCCAGACTTAAACAGGAATGCAACAAATTGCAAAGATAACCATATACACAAAGATGTAGCGGAAATAATACTTCATTTCATAAATGGAAAATACTGAAATATGCTACAACCGGAAATAGAAAATTAAACCAGCTAAGCGGATGGTAGTCATCTCTGAGAAGAGATGTGTGGCTACATGCCTCTGAACTGTGTTACAATGAGGCTCGAAGGCCTATTTATTGTTGAGAACCAATGGAAAAACCCTTCACATTCCAAAACCTAACCCTGGAAGATGAAACGCCAAATTGTGGGCCCCGTTTTTGGGTAAGTTGGTACATCAACTTCCCGGGGTCGCGAATTGGTCGTCTTATCTCCGTTTGACGCGCATGATAGCCCGTTGGAAAGATCTCTCCAAGGGGATCCAAGTCGAATTAGCGGGTGGCCACCAATATCCACCTAGATCACTACTAGAGGAGTGTCCATGGGTTTTCTCCTCTCCATGGGAAACGTTTTCAGTATCCTGTTAGCATACTTCCCTTAAGAGACAAACAATTCTCCATCTCCTTTCCATACTTCCAAATTGAGGAAATAATGCATGAGTCCCATTTCCTTCATCTTGAACTCTCTTGATGATCAACTTCTCATCACCAATAAGGATCAAGTCATTGACATATAACACAATAATGAATAATTTACCTTATACCACAATGCAATAAAGTTTTGCATCTACTTCACTTTTGGTGAAGCCCAAATCAGTGAGATAGTTGTCGATCCAAGCACGGGTTACTTGCTTGAGTTGATATAGCGCTTGCTTAAGTCTGCACACGTGCGACTCTCTGTCAAAGGTCTCAAACCCCTTGGCTGCTCAATATACACCTCTTACTTAATGACTCCATTAAGGAATGTTGTCTTCACATACATCAGGTGGATCTTCCACCTCATCTGCGCTGATAATGATAGAATTGCCCTGATGGATGAGTACCTTGCCACTATAGCAAATGTATCCTCATAGTCAATTCTCTCCACCTAAGAGAAGCCCTTTGCCACAAATATGGACTTGTGTTTCTCTATGTTCCCATCTATTGCATGCTTTAACTTGTAAATCCATCTTGAACTAACCATTGATTTTTCTACTGGTATTGGGACCACTTCCCAAACATTGTTTCTGACTATGGATCATATTCATCTACCATGGCATCAACCCATCCTAGTTGTTGCATTTCTTCCTCGAATGAGGATGGTTATGTCTCAACTAGCTCACTCATGAGAGCCATGTGCCAATCTAGCGACCTCCTCTGTCTGCGCTGTGATGTGGGTGCTCCCACATTCTCTCTAGCATCCTTCAATAACCTTTTAGCTCCCTTGGTCCACTTCCTTCCTTCTCTAGATGTCTTTGCTTGAGTGGATGTCTCCACTCTCTCCTCTTCTTCTTGTGGTTGCTCCACAACTTCTTGAGGCTCTTCCTTTGGAGCCAAAATCTCTTGATCAAGCTGCAACTGAAGCTCCCTCTCAAGATAACACCTCATTGCCTTCTCTTCATCAAAATTCACATCCCGAATGACCACTGTCATCCTGAGGGATGGAAAGTACACCTGATAGTTGTGAGGAGTATTAGTGTACTCCACAAATATCCCCAACTATGTTGTCGACTCTAGATTTTTCCTTGCTTCCATGGAAACATGGTAATGAAACGATGATCCAAAGATCCTAAAGTGTGACACATCTGGTTTTTTCCCTGAAAAAGCTTCCTCTGGTGTACTCATGCCAAGAATCCTGTGAGGACTCTTGTTCTACAAATAGACTGTTGTGTTGCATGCTTCAACCCACAAGTGTGGAGGTAGGCTTTGGTAATGCAACATCACCCGTGTTTCTCCCACAATAATTATGTTCTTCCTCTCAACCACCCCATTTTGTTGTGGTTTATGAGGTGTTGTCAACTCTCGTCGAATTCCTTCCTTTGCATATAAATTTTTAAACTCATTCGACACATACTCACCACCATTATCGCTCTTGAGAGCCTTCACTTTCGTGCTAGTCACTTTCTCAACAAGTGCTTTAAACTCAACAAATTTGGAGAATGTATGGTCTTTCTTCTACATGAAGTAAATCTAGCACTTCCGTGATAAATCATCTACAAATATAACATAATACATGTGCTTGGCAGTGGAGGATGTTGAGAAAGGTCCATAGACATCAAAGTGGATCCTTTCAAGGATCACATGCGCACTATTGTCCCAATCATTGAATGTGGCTTTTATGTACTTCCCCAATGTACACCCTTTTCATGTATCTCATTACTCTATTCCTCCATTGGGGAGGTTTGTAGAAATATGTTGCATGATCTTCAAAGCACCATGATGTAAATGGCCAAGTCTTGTATGCCATAACTCATCGACAACTCGGCTCTACACCTTCTCTGCTTTTTTGCTCAATGTTGCACAATATTCCACATTTAATTTGTAGATTTTCTTTACTCGAACCTTGATCTACTTCACTTTTCCTATGGTGATGTCTCAAGAAATCCTTCCTTTTACTAAATATCACATCATAGCCACGGCCTTCCAACACCACAACAGAAACTAGATTCTTCTTCATACCCGGTACATACATAACATCCTGGAGCCTAAGGGGGGAGACAGACTCCCTCTAAAAAGTAATTGTACTAATGCCAATTGTGCTATACCTTCCATCATCTCACATCTTGATTTTCTCTGGAGATCCTTCTCCTCTAAGTCATTGAAAGTTTATTTGTTTCCCGTCATACATGAGACACTGTTGTCGAGGTACCACACACTACCCATCATTGTTCTTTCCATGCATGTAATGAGGGTAAAATCAAGTTCGAACTATGAATCCAAGGCTTCACTCATTGTTTCTCCTGTGGTCTTCTTGCATGCCTTCTTGTGTTGACATTTCGTGGCATAATGTCATAGTTCGTGATAGTGAAAGCACTTGCTTTTGGAGTTGTCTTTCTTCTTGTCCCCTTGAATAGATTCTGCTTTGTATTGGGATTTCTTCCCTTTCCCTTTCTTTTCCTTTCCATCCAAGGCACGGTTCTCTTCATCCTCGCCCTTGGATGAAGTCTCGTCTTTGTTTCTCCACCTTATTTCTTGTTGCACTAGATCAAACCATAACCGCTCCAAGCCTAGTAGTTTCTCTCTACCATTTACTGAAACTTGATAACTATGTCAACTCTTTGGAAGGCCCAAGAGGGCTAGAGCTACTAGATCTTCTTTAGGGACAGTAACACCAACCCCACCAAGTTCATCACGACACTATATAAACCTTCTCAAGTACTATAAAATTGTTTTATTCTTTTGCATCTTAATACTTCGAAGCTTGTCCTTGAGTGCCAACTTCCTGTGGTCATTATTGTTCCGAAATAACTCTTTCAGTGTTTTCCACATCACAAATATAGTCTCTTTCCCATGGAGATTCAAGACAATATGATCTCAATCTCCCTCCAATATGATCCTCCTCACTTTAGCCACATCCTTCTTCCACTGAGCAAGATCCTGGGCATCAGATGCTCGGGGTTTGGCTACATCTTTCTTGATGTATTCTAATAGTCCATTATCATCCAATACTACCTCCAGTTGGATCTTCTATGCCATAAAATTTTGGTTCCTTCCAAAGCATACTCAAGCCAGAGTCCATTGAAATCCATCTTCCTAGTCCTGGAGTAAACTTGTAACATTGATCTTCAAATTCAAACCTCCTGCAATGAAAACTTCAAAATCTCTTCTCTACTTGAATCTAGCTCTAATACCATGTAGAAATTAATGTGTAGATTCTAAACTGCTCATGAATTTTTCTAAATCACAAGACTAGAAGCTACTCTACTAATCTGCAGAAGTAAATTCACGATCAAGAACATAAATCATTAGCTTGCATCAAGATTCAATACACATACAAAAGATTTATCTAGGGGAAAGAAACTGCTCAAAACCCCTTATTATCTGTATTTCATTAACCAAAGAATATGGATGAATACAATATGCTTTGCACAAGCTTGAGCTCAACTTGCACATGTATCTTCCATCCTCTGCCTGATTGACTGACCTTGGCCAATAATTAGCCAAAATTTTGAGCCTCCAAGCCCCTATTTCCTTGTATTGTTCCTCAAGGAATTAGGCCCCTATTATTTAGGAAATTCCTCATTATGGATTGCACAATTCCTATAGGTCCTTCTCTAACTGCATGCATGACCTGTACAACTTGAAATAGTTTAAAACTGACATCACACTGCCCTTGAACTCCAATCTCAACTGGGTGACTCAAATTATCTGGATGCAACAATTATTATGGGATGATTGATCAGCTAACTGGATGATCACTCATTCTAGAAAAAGTTACACACCCTTGACTGAGCCTCCACTAGTTCTACTAATTGTGAGAACTAGTTACGCTTACAATAACTCAAATTAACTGAAATATATTGCTACAAATTAGCAATGAATCATGTAGAATTGAACTCAAGTGTCTCCAACTCGAATTTACCGAGTTAACTCAGTGAGAAGAGACATGTCACTTTAGTTAACTACCTTCAAGCATTCTGCTGAAACTGAAATTTGAATTTATCCTAATTTAATCAAGGGAAAATTAAATTAGGAATTTCTGTTGGGAATAATACTGAGAGGGGGTGTGAATCAGTATTATCAGATCAATAATTTTTCATTTCCCAAATAGATTTATCTACGCTACTTCTATGAAGTGAACTAGCGTGTACACACTACTGTGATTATTGAAACCAACGTATACCTAGAGAACTAATGATTTAGCTAATTTATCATGTGTTTATCTATAACCAGTGCATCGGTAATTTATTAAACAATGCAGTAAAAATAGAATAAACCATCACACATAAGCAACACACATGAACACCAAGATTTAAGGTGGAAATCCAATGTGGGTGAAAACCACCTGCTATTGTCATCTCTGCCTTCTTTTCATAATAAGAAAATATGTTTACAGTCTTGTACTCGTGCAGAATCATACCAATACGTAGACACCCACCTGCAGAAGGCTACAACCTTCTTTCATTTTCCAGCTTCTACTGGAAGGAAGCTACAACCCCCTAGCTCTCGTACTAGCCAATGTGTTTGCGAGTACGTAGGCACCGACCTATAGAATAATACAACCTTCTCTCTTCCTCTAGGGACCACGTTTCATAAATTTTTAGACTGGATGCTCCTGGTACACAACAATACACATGAAGGCCTCATTTTAACAAATTTTCATACTGGACCCATCAGAAAATTTGAAACTCAAACTACATCAACCAACAATCAATTAATCTGAACAATCAAATTATTGTCACGAGAACACTGTGCTGAACCCAAAAACCTGCGGCATCATTCAAAACCAGTTGCAACCTCAAAAATCATGCATCAGAATGTATACGCTACTTTACTGAGCCCAACCTGTGTGTATACGTTACTTCCTTTAATCAAACCTATGTATACCTTCAAAACTACTGAAACATAAAACTTTTGAATCAAGTTTGTACCAACCAGTAAAAAACTGAGCATCTACTGTCAATTTACAGAGCCTTACACAGGCAGTAGTAGAGATCACCCTTCTCACTTATATAATCAATCAATCAGATATCAAACTCCTTATGCATTCAATTTTACATTCAGATATAAGAAGAATTCATTGACATACAACAATAAAACAATAGTACTGATCAAATAGATCAGTCATCTCTGAACAACATACTTTTCTTTTTCATACACTACTTGGAAGAGCCAAACCGACGTGTATATGAAACTTCACCAAAGCGAACCAGCATACAGATTTGCAAATATTACCTCATAACCTCATTGCTATTCCGAACTTCAGACAAACCGAGATCATGACATTCAAAGAATAAAATAGGTGTACACGATTAGATCTGGCCCAACCAATATCAGGTCATTCAATGATAAGTCATTTCAGGTCTCATGATCCTGATCCAACATTGGATTCAAGGTGCACAAAATATTTAAGATCAAATCACCAACATACCCCCTGCAACATAAAATATACTTCAGATAGAAGTATTCCTTAGAAACCCTTTTCACTTCCACACCTTGGCCATATGATCTTCTCCTCCTTATATAGTTTTAGGCCTTCCTCAATACCTCGGACCAAAACCACTTAGGACCCGTGGTATTCTTTTCGGGATCAAATAGTCATTACTTTGCTCAATATTGTGGGATAATACCATGGTATTGACCCCTGGTATTCTCTACTCTTGAAATTCCTTGATTTTCCAACCTGTACTCGCTTTTCCTCTTGTGGGAGTGCATGTATACATATATGCGCTTTTTGTTCCTTGGACTTGCATGTATACGCTATTTTGACTAAATGTACCTGTGTATACATCTTAAAATTATTTTCACCATCCTTTATGTTTAGTCAATTCAATGTCCTTAAATTGTCAACCAGGGTGTGTAGACTGATGAAGTACAAGTGCACAATATGTGCTTAGAAGTTATTCATTAGGTCGTTATGTATTTGTTAATATCTAAACTTAAGATGGAGGTTGTGTTTAGCAATTATATTAGTGTCGTAATTCTTAGGGATGTTGGTTAAGTTTCCTAGGAATTAATCTCTATCCAATTAGTTTGTAGATGATGTGAGAGTGGTTCTACTTGTATTAGATTGTTTTGGGATTTTTGATCTTGAATTTTTATGCTACAACTTCTAATTCTCTAAGTACAAAAAGAAATTCTATCAGCTATGAAGAAATATTGTTTGAACTCAATTGTTTAGGAGAGAACTTCTCACTCTTTTACTTATTCAATTTTCGCTCAAACAACATAACCCAAGCAACATCTATATTATGAATTGAACACACTTCAATTATGCTAGATAATAAGAAAATAAAAGGACCATGCTGTACCAAGTATAAAGAAAATTAAATGACAAACTAAACTAGGTATAAAGCAAATTAAAGTTCTTATGCAAATTACAATTCGCTAGCGAAATCATTATGGTGCATTGTCACACAAAATAGAACAATTGAATAATTAAAGGAAATAATATTGCAATTGATTAAAACCTGCAACTATTTGTAAGGGCCCTCCACATAACAATTTAGATCTTCCAATCAACACAACACTTGCACACAAAAACCAATTCTATTAACACATAATTCACAAACTATTCACAATTATATCATTTAGCATGCACCCAAATCACAGTGCGGCCATTAGTTTTATAGCAGGTCTCTTAGCATAAATGTATGAATAATTCAAGCCTAATATCTCTATCCTATCTAAACTTACATCGCTAAACTGTAGTTTTGTTATTCTGAAAGAAAAATTATAAGGTTTCAACTAATCTCGGGTTCTGTTATGCGTTAATCCTGTGGTTGACTTGGAGTTTGACCATGATCTCCTGTGCTTCTTTTAGCAAATAGTTTCAAGGGGATAGGAGGGGATCCACAAGGGATCCATCCTCTATCCATCCACACCCTTTTCTACTGACCTGGAACTTTGAAACCTTGCAAACAATGGAGGCAGCTACAAAAACCTGGATTAGATGCAGAAACAGACTGATTTGGTAGCCAATTGCAACTTTAACAAAACAATAGGGTATAAAGTTAAATATGAAAAAGAAGACATATTATTGCATGCCTTCATCAAAACCTGGTAGATATGGCTTTATTTAGGTGGTAAATATATAGGAAAAAAAGAGGATCATTAGGCAAAAAGGATGTCATAGTAGGACAATCTTTGGGCTCTACATTCCCTAGGATTGGAGATGTTGTATGTCCTCATACACTTCTTCCTTGTCATTCACTTGTGCCTCTTATTTATCATCTCTGTGTTTCATTGTTTTCTTTTTTTTGGCAGAGATCGACATTCTAGGCTTCCTCATTAGAATTGTGTACTTTAAACTGATAATCTCTCTCTACATAATTCTGTTTTCTTTCTTCAACTTCTTGTTTTTCTTATACAACAAGCTTAGATGTAGGATCAGATTGTCACTCTTTGCAATATGTATCTCACTCTGTGTCTTCAAAGCTTGATTCTCATTTTTGAGATACCGATTCAGTGTTTCTAGTTCAAAGATCTCCTACGTCAAGATGTTTGAGGCTGATTGTTCATTTACCTGGTTTCTCTCTTCTCGAGGGCTCTGAATTGTTTCCTTTGTTGTTGTCTCCTTCCTTTCCAGTGACTCTATATAGTCATATATTTCTTGCTAAGAGGGGGTCAATTCCTGGACTATGCATTGGGCTTATTGTTCTTGGTGATGATCTTGGTGACCCTATTGGAGAATTTCCAGGGTTTTCAATTGGCTCATCCCCTATTGGCTCATCCTTTGTTGGCTCAATCTCTGTTGGAGTATTCTCTGTTCGCTCATCTTCAGTTGGATAATTTTCATTTGGCTCATTTTCCTCAAGATTAATATATTATGTATTTTCTGAGGTTGTTTGTGGAATCGTGCTCAACCTTGTGCTCCTCCTCAACCCTAGGGTTTGTATTTTCTGAACTTTCCTCCTTTTATTCTTTGATTTTTCTTCTATAGGAGAGGTCTTAGTTTGTGAGAATTATTCTTTACCCAGGTTGGCTTTCTTTCTTCTAGGGTTTCCCCTCTTCATTCTCTGCAAAATCTTTGCTATAGACAACTCTTCTTCTGTTACTTCTGTCTAAGTTTGAGGTGCGTGTTCCTTTATCATTTCTATGGTTCTCTTCCTCCCTCTAAGGGCCCCGCTGCTACTTTCTTTTTCTAGGGATTTTTTTCAAAGTGGTTCCTTACGAGGAAACTCTCCCAGTTATCCCCTATACTTTGGAGATGAAATTTGACCAATATTTTTACCAGGCCATGATGATACATGGTGTTTCTTATGCATTGAATTTTCTTCTGAACATTTGTAGAGATTTTCCTGAGGCTATTTAAGAGGAAATAGGGGAGGTTCATCTGATGATCCTCAAGGAAGTGCATCATCATCCTAACATGATAAAAATACATTTGCCCAAACCTACCCTCACAAGTGATAAACTTCTGAAGCACAAGCAATAATTTTCTCCATTTGTTTTTAAGAGCAGAGCTAGGGATACCTTTTTTGTAGGCTGTAGTGTCCATGTTCAGATTCTTGAGGAAGACCTTCTAGTCCTTGCTGTCAATCCCTCTGTTTTTAGATTATTTTTCTCCATTTCTTGGCAGCTCTATAGGCTTGGCGACCATAGACTCTGTTATTGTTTATATTTATGTCCCCATTTTCTGCTTCAATTCCATCGAATGAGCACACAAATGTCTTGGTTACCTCCTTGTGGAAGTTGTTAAACTTTTCAATGAACTGCAGCCACTGTCTCCTTTACAACAGCTCCCTAGTTTGTGGGTATCCCTCCAGGAATTGCTTCCCTACTGGCTCAGTTTGAACAAGTATCCCCATTTCGAAGGATGCTTTGCCTCGAAGATTGTCTGCCTTGACAGGAAAATGGAGCTAGTAGGGTTTTCTAGCTAGCAGAAAGATGGAGGGATTATGAAGGTTCAGGGGAGTGTAAGTATAGGGAAGAACAGATGGGTTATCATAAGGATTATGGGAATGAATCCGACCATTAGGCGCATTGAAACTTATGATTTGGTAATTAATTTGGCAGATTTGGCACAAGGTCGTGACATGACTTTTAAAGTGGTGGCATA
This sequence comes from Pinus taeda, assembly GCA_000404065.3. Lineage (NCBI taxonomy): Eukaryota > Viridiplantae > Streptophyta > Pinopsida > Pinales > Pinaceae > Pinus > Pinus taeda. Next base: position 31,317 of record APFE030437737.1, on the reverse strand, counting down.
TGATATCTTGTTAGGCGGCGATTACCCTTAGGTTATAATGATTTCACTTTAGTACTATATATCCTTAGTCATACATGCTATATAACCTTCCCTATTGTTAAATTAAAGCAGCATGTACCTTTGATATTTTTTTTCTAACCTTATTTGTTGTCCTTTGATCTCTTGTAGGTACCTTGTTGTTAACTGTCCTTTAATCTAGATCACTAAGCATCTTCGTAGAGTTCAAAATTATTAGGCTGCAGAAACTTGTTTTAGTTGCGAAAGCTTGTCCAAGCTGCGGAAAGTTGCTGATTTTGTAGCTTAAGAGAAAGAAGGCTTTAGTAGATGAACTTTACTGTTTTTTTTTTTATTTGAAAAGAAAATTTGAAGTGCCAACAAATTGGTTTTCACTTTAAATTTTCTGTATAAACATGCAAACAACATGTTGGTTTTCATGTTTATACAAATTTTATTTTATTTTATTCTCTTTTTTTTTTTTTTAATTGAAGAACAAACTGAATGAAAATTTCTAAGGTGGAAAAGAAGAAGAATTCTTCTTGACCATATTCAGTTATGAATTATCCTGAAATTTTTTAACAAATTCCTCTTTTGTTAATGGTTTCTAGTCAAGCTTGAGTCAATGTACATTTACTAATAGAGGAGTTCTCTCTTCGTCAATAGTCCTAATTCTAACTGCACCATTGTCAAAGACATTCTCAACTTCATAAGGACCAAGCCAATGGGTTTGGAATTTCCCTTGAAAATTTTTGAATTTTGAATCAAAGAGAAATGCCCAATATCCTGGATGAAACTTCCTTTCTTTAATGTACTTATCATGCCATCTTGACCTCTGTTGTTGCACTAAGTTGGTCCTCTCGAAGACCTCTTGTCTGATTTCATCGAGCTCATTTAATTGTGTCATCCTTTGCTTCTAGGCTTCTAACAAGTCAAGATCTAACTAGATTGTTGTCTTATAGGTCTGGATCTAGAAATCTATTGGAAGTAAGACTTACTTCCCATAAACAAGTTCATAGGGAGTATGCTCTATAGTATTACTCCATGTAGTTTCGTAGGCCCGTAAGGCTTCTAGAAGATTTTCCACCTAATCTTTCTTGTGTAGATGTACAGTCTTTGTAAGGATAGACTCAATCACCTTATTTGTGGACTCAACCTATCCATTGGCTTGTGGATGGTATGGAGTTGACTTTCGATGCTTTATCTTGTATTGGTCCACAAGCTTCTGCACTAGTCTAGATGTGAATTGTGTCCCTTGATCTGTTACAATTTCTCTTGGGACAGCAAAACGAGTAAAAATATCCTAAAAAAGAAATGAAACTACAGTATTTTTAGTAGAAAAAGGAAGTGCTTTAGCTTCTACCCATTTAGTGACATAATCAGTACATACCAGAATATACTTCTTTTGCTTCGAAAGTGGGCTGATTGGTCCAACAAAATCCAGTGCCCATTTGTCAAATGGTTTGATAAGTACCTATGGTTGCAGTGGCATTTCATTTGAAAGACTAGGTTTGCCCATTTTCTAACAACTGTCACATATTTTAACATATTCCTTGGTGTCCCTGAAAATGGAAGGCCAATAATATCCTAAAAGTAGGATTTTGTAAGTAGTTCTATTGTTAGAAAAATGTCCTCCACATGACTCATCGTGACAAGCTTTTAGTATCTCCGATATTTTGTCCTCCTGAACACATCTTCTGATGATGAGATCTGGTCCTGTCTTGTATAATTCCTCATTTATCCATGAATAAGATGTGCTATTATGGGCTATTCTTCTCTTTTCCCTAGGGGATAAGTGAAATGACATTTTTCTTGTGGCCAAATAGTTAGTAATATTTGCATACCAAGGTGATTTAATAGATACTACAAAGAGATATTCATCAAGAAATTTATCTTCTACAGGTTGACCATTGTTTTCATTTTGTATTCTAGATAGAAATCAGCAATTGTGTTCTATTTTCCTGGCCTATCTAGAATGGTTATGTTGAATTCTTGTAAAAGTAGGAGCCATATAGTTATTCTTCCATTAGTGACTGGTTTATTCATTAGGTATCTTATGGCATAATGGTCTGTGTGGAAAAAAGTTTCATAGCTAGTTATATAATATCTGAATTTATTAATGGCATGAATTACTGCTAAGAACTCTTTTTTGGTTACAGTATAATTTAACTCTGCAGGAGTTAAATTTTTACTAGTATAATAAATGGCATAAGGAGTGAGATCTTTTTGTCCTAAAACAACTCCTAAGGTTGAATGTGAAGCATTTGTTGAGATATGGAAAGGAAATTGCCAGTTAGGTCCTTTTAAGATGGGTGCTTTAGAAATTCTCTTTTTCAAAGTTTCAAAGACAACTTGACATTCAGAATCCCAACTGAATTCACAGTCTTTGGTGAGTAGTCTAAAGAGTGGGGATGCAATTTTTGTGTAGTTTTCTATAAATCTTCTATAGTATCTAGTAAAAATGAGAAAACTTCTAACTTCCTTTTAACAACTTGGCACTAATAATTTAGAAATGATTTCAGCTTTAGATGAGTCTACTTTGATTCCATCTCTTGAAATATGATGACCTAAAACAATTCCTTTCTTAAACATCATAAAGAATTTTTCATGGCTTAGCGAGAGATTTGTTTCTTTACATCTTATTAAGACTTTTTCCAAATTTTCCAGTGCTTCACTGAAATAATCCCCATAGACCGTGAAATCATCCATGTACACTTCCACACAATCATGGATAAGGTAAGAGAAAATGTCGAGGACTGCCCTTTGGAATGTTGCTGGAGAATTACATAACCCAAAGGGAAGTACCCGGTAAGCATAAGTTCCTCATGTACAAGTGAATGTGGTTTTATCTTGATCTTCAGGAGCTACCTAAACCTGGTTATATCCACTAAACCCATCCAAGAAGGAAAAATATGTTTTCCTTGCTAAAGTATCTAAGACTTGGTCTATGAAAGGTAGTGGAAAGTGGTCTTTTAATGTTGCTTTGTTTAATTCCATGTAATCGATGCATACTTTGCATTTTCCATTCTTCTTAGGGACGATTACTAGGGGTGAAACCCACTGACTGTCAGATATTGGATATATGAAATTTACATTTAATAATTTTTGCAATTATTCCTTAACAATTTCTTTTATATTTGGGTTCATTCTTTACTGAGGTTGTCTAACTGGTCTTGCAGTTTGTTCAATGTAGATATGAGGTATGCAAGTTTTAGGATCAATCCCTCTCATGTCAGTGTATTCCCATGCAAAAGCATAAGAACGTTTCTGTAAAATTTCTATCAATTGTTTCTTTTGCATGTCTTCCAAGTTTTCATTGACATTCAAGGTTTTTCCTGGAAATATTTCTATCGAGGAATTCCCAAATTTTTCCATGGACAACAATGATACTTGTTTAGATGAGAGATATTTATTTCCACTACGCTCATAATGTGAGGAAAATTCATTATTTTCTACTAAATTTAAAAGTTGGTCTTACTCTTTCACTTGTTTAGTGACAAAAATAGGTTGTATGTCTTCTCCATCTTCTATCCATTCTTCAGTTTTTGTATCTATTGTTGTTCTTGCAGGGGGGTATAATGTAAATTTCTTTGTAGAATTTCCATCTGAGATAAACATATTGCTTGATCTACAGCCGATAAAAGCATCAGTTGTAGCCAACCAAGGCCTTCCTAGAATTAATGGATGACCTCCTAGATTACTCTTGGGTGTTAATACCATGAAATCAATAGGATATTCCCAAGAATCTAAAGATACACAAACATCTTCTAACACACCATCTGGTTTAATAATAGACCTATCTGCTAATTGCAATAAGGTTGGTGTGTATTGAAGGTTAGGAAGCCTAAGTGTGTCCATAACTTGTTTGCTCATTATGTTTATGGCTGCTCCTAGATCAATCAGTGTGTTTGGTATTTCAGTTCCATTGATGTGAATTTTTACAATGGGG
>APFE030437737.1:7513-27354 GCA_000404065.3 Pinus taeda | reverse complement strand
CTTGGTCATTCATGGTGTCTGGTGGATTATGGTTCTTCTTTGCAGATCTGGTTCATATTCAGGGGGAGCATGTTCTTAGGGGGAGCATAACCCTTTGCCCTTGATATCAAAGGGGGAGAATGACACTGAAGTTTTTGAGGTTGCCATCAAGTCCAAAGGGGGAGATTGTTGGCATTATGTTTCTAGTATGGATGTTGTACTTGATGGTAACACCCGTGGCAAGGCTCTCAATATGTTGAAAATTAAGAAGTACGCAGGAGAACAGTTCAGAAGATGCGTACCCGCAGGTACACCGTGAAGGGACTGCGGCCAGACACGGAGGTCAGCCGTTCAGGAGGTGCGTACCCCCAGTGCACTCACTTCAAGGCAGAGAAAAGCACACGTGGAGTTTCTTATGTTTAATCTTTGGTATTTAGCCGATGGTATTTGTGTTATTATGGTTTTGGCTCGTGGTATTGATCCATGATTTTAGGAGGAGCTTGCCTATATAAAGCAAAGGAGATCCCTTGGCTAAGCATCTTTTGTAAATTGAATATCTTAAGATCTGAAATATTGGGTTATTGTTTCAAAAGCTTGATCTATATGAAAGTGAAGTGGAAAGCGAATTTGTGAAGGGTGATCTCTCGAGCGCATGATCAGATCTGGGCATCCAACTAACTATAGCACACTGGTGATCTGCAAATTCGGCCCTAATTAGAAGTACGCAGGTGTTTAACGGTGCCTCTGCATGGGTACGCAAAGCAGAAACAGGCGAACTGCGTGGGTACGCAGAGCAGAAGAAGGGTAACTGCAAGGGTACGCAGAGCAGAAGAAGGGTGACTGCGTGGGTACACCGAAGCAGAAGAAGAAGGGCTACGTGGGTGTGCAGCGCAACAGTGGTTCAGGTGTGTACGCACAGTAAAAGTACGCGGCGCGATAGTCTTTCTGAGTGCGTGACTACAGTGGCAGTACGCGGCGTGATAGTGTATCTGGGTGCGTACTGTACGCAGCGCGGTAGAAGAAGCAGTGCGTGGGCACGCGGCACAGCAGAAGGAAATCTGTGGGTATATGCAGGGAAGCAGAAGGTGAAGTGCGTAGCGACGCAGGCCAGGGAAAGGAAAATTGTGTATCTGTCTCATGACTTTCTGTTGACTGAATTTTTCTGTTGATAAGGTGTTCTGGGTTTAGTTCTGTTTTGTTGATCTGGTTACTGCAGTTGACTATGAAATCTACATGTACTTGATGATCATTTCATGTTTATGAAAAGTGGTCCTTGTAAGAAAAAGAAGTAGGGGGTTGTAGCTCCCTTCCAGGAGAGACTGGAAAACGAGAGAGAGTTGTAGCTCTCTGCAGGTTGGAGCCTGTGTACTGGTAAAGGACTGCACCCAGTACAAAATCATTGTAAAATAAGTTTCTAAGAAGATAGAGACATATTGCAGCAGGTGGTTTTCACCCACATTGGGTTTCCACCTTATATCTGGTGTTCTTTGGTGTGACTATCTGTTTTTCTTGTTTCATGCTCATTATTATATGGTACTGACATACAAGTTAATAATACATATCTAAAGTTTGAATTAAGAAAGGCATACAGAAAAGAATTTGATAATACTGATTCACCCCCCGTCTCAGTATTATTTCCAACATTTCTTTTATGGCTTGTAATGAAGGAATCTTAATACAAACATTTCTCAACTCATCCATCATATTGTAATCAAGCAAGATAATTTGTTTATCTACTCCTTCATCAATTTTCAACCTTTCTGGGAAAGGTGGTTTAACTGATATCGAGGGTTGTTCTATGATGGGAGCAACTATTGGAGTTTCTTTGTTTGTTTATTTTCTTTTTGAGGGAGAGAAGTCTCCTCTTCTTTTGATTGATTTTTATGTTTTTGAAGATCAGATTTTGTATTTTCAATGACAACAGGAAGGTTTTTTGGTAATACTCTTCCAGATCTTAATTGGACATTGTTTAGGTCTAGTGGGGTTATTACATAAGTTTTAGGATTCCGACCCTCCATGTTGTACACTGGTTGTTGTGGCATTTTATTATTAGGATTTGGAAGTGGTTGAGCGGGTAGTTGACTTGATTTTTGTGGAAATGGTAGGGAAAGTTGTGGGTTTTGATTCTAAACTGGGACTTGTGGCAATTTATTAGCATGAGGAATTTGATTAGATGTGGGTAAGATTTGTGGTGGAAGGTAAGATGGCGAGTATTGTTGATATTGAGCATAGGCTCCATAAGGATTTTTCCATCCTTCATTCCAAGGTTGTGACTGTGGCAGAGCCCAAGGTTGCCAGGTTGAATTCCAATTACTTTATGAAGACTGGGAAAATTCTTGTGGTCTAAATTCTTGTGATTGATTTGGTTGGGGGTTTTGCCATGGTATTTTGACTATAAAGTAGAGAGTGTCTATTGGTTCTGAGATTCCTTCATCATTGGATACAACCTTAAGACCTGGTAAGGATGGACATTCCTTTGTATCATAATTATTTGCACATATGACATAGGTTTCTATGGCTTTTGAGTCTAAGGAACACTCTCTTAGAGCATGTTTCTTCCGACATTTGGGATAGAAGATAGATAATACAACATTTTCGAAATTTTGCTTGTTTTGTATTTTAAGGGTGTCTATCTGTTCACTTAGGCTCCCTAAAATATCTATTTTGAAGGTATCAAGCAAATTTCCTATTTCTGCCCTGCTAATTGTCCCAGCTGCAGACTTGTTTATTCTCAACAAGAGAGGGTCTCTAGGACTCTTTCCAACTTGTGCTTTACCCATTGAGATATGTACACATAAATCACAAATATCTGCAAATGGTAGTTGGGAAATATCTCCTTTTCCAGTTAGGTTAAGGAGATCTATCCATTCATCTTTAATGGCATTGAGTAAAAGAGATTTTAAGGTTTCTTCATCCAAATTATCCATTTTTTCTCTTTTAACATTATAAACAAACCTTTCTAATAAGTCTTCAAGATTTTCATCTTCTTTTTGTGTCATTTTGAAGGCTTCATCTTTAAGATTACTAGGCATACAATAATCTCTATATTTTCCTAAGAAAGCCCCTTTCATTTGTCCCCATGTTGTTATAGATTGCACTCCTAGACTCATGAACCATTTTAATGCTGAGTCTTTTAATGTGGTAGGGAACAAATTTAACTTTTGAGCATCATGAAGATATTCATATGATCTCCATAATACTTCAAATTCGAAGAGAAATGTTTCTGGATCTTCGTTTCTTTTCCCGTGAAAATTAGGAAGAATTGAGGGTGATATATTTTCATTGTGAGGGTTGTATCTTCATTAAGAATAGGGAATCCGAAAGGATCATGATTTCCTTTGCCTCTACCCCCTCCTCTACCGCTACCTCTTCCTCCAATCCTATCTTCTTCACCATGGACATTGTGTACTTCTCCTTCCCCTTCTTCAGCCATGATAGGTTCTTCGGAGTTAATATAGTGTTCTTCTAATCTTTATGGTTCCTCTATCAATGGTTGCTCAGAATGAGTTTCCAATTCCTCTTCTTCACTAGGAATTTCTAATTCTTCCCCAAAAATTTGTTCACTAGTGGGGGATAGAAATATTATTCCTGTAGTTGGGGATGTAGGATTTTCTTCAATTACAACTTCAATAGAATAAGTAGGTGAAGTTTTGGATTGAATTTATGATCTTGAGACTTCAGGAAGTCTTTGTCGACCTCTAAATGGAATTCGGGTTTGAGTAGGTGGTGTGGAATCTCGAAATCGTGGTGAAGTGAGTGGATTTGTGGGAATTAAATTTCTTCCTCGTCCTACAAATCTACCCCTAGAGTCCCTATCCCTACGCATGTCGTGTTTTAAACTAATGATGGTTATTTTTAACTTCTAATTGTACTTCTCCAACAACGGCGCCAAAATGTTTGGTCAATTCAATGTACTTGAATTGTCAATCATAAATTGTCAACCAGGGTGCGTAGATTGATGAAGTACAGGTGCAAAATATGTGCTTAGAAGTTATTAATTAGGTCGTTATGTATTTGTTAAGATCTAAAATTAAGACAGAGGCGGTGTTTGGAAATTATATTAGTGTCGTAATTCTTAGGGATGTTGGTTAAGTTTCCTGGGAATTAATCTCTATCCAATTAGTTTGTAGATGAGAGTGGTTCTACTTATATTAGATTTTTTTGGGACTTTTTATCTTGAATCTTTATGCTGCATCTTCCAATTCTCTAAGTGGAAAAATGAACTCATTCTATCAGCTATGAAGAAATATTGTCTGAACTCAATTGTTTAGGAGAGAACTTCTCACTCTTTTACTTATTCAATTTTCGCTCAAACAACATAACCCAAGCAACATCTATATTATGAATTGAACACACTTCAATTAGGCTAGATAATATGCAAATAAAAGGACCATGTTGTATGAGGTATAAAGAAAATTAAATGACAAACTAAACTAGGCATAAAGCAAATTAAAGTTCTTATGCAAATAACAATTCGCTAGCGAAATCATTATGTTGCATTGTCACACAAAACAAAGAAATTGAAGAATTAAAGGAAATCATATTGTAATTGATTAAAACCTGCCACTGTTTGTAGGGGCCCTCCACATAGTAGTTTAGAGCTTCCAATAAACACAACGCTTGCACACAAAAACCAATTCTATTCACACGAAATTCACAAACTGTTCACAATTATATCATTCGACGCACACCCAAATAATAGTGCGACCATTAGTTTTATAACAGGTCTCTTGGAATAACTATATGAATAATTCAAGCCTAATATCTCTATCATATCTAAACTTATATCGCTAAACCGTCATTTTTCTATTTTGAAAGAAAAACGATAAGGCTTCAACTCATCTCAAGTTTTGTTTTGCATTAATCTGGCGGTTGACTTGGAGTTTGACCACGATCTCCTATGCTTCTTTTAGCAAACAGTTTCGAGGGGATAGGAGGGGATCCACAAGGGAGTCATCCTCTGTCCATCTGCACCCTTTGCTACTGACCTGGAACTCTGGAACCTTGCAAACAATGGAGGCAACTGTAGAAACTTGGATTAGCTGCGGAAACAGACTGATTCGGTAGCCAATTACAACTTTAACAAAACAATAGGGTATAAATTTAAATATGAACAAGAAGACATATTATTGCATACCTTCATAAAACCCTAGTAGATATGGCTTTATTTAGGTAGTAAATATATAGGAAAAAGAGAGGATCATTAAGCAAAAAGTGTTGGAAATATTGAGAGGGAGGTGAATCAGTATTTCTTTTTCCCACTATTGTTTTACCAGTTAAAACATATATATTCAAAACACAAGATGAACAACAAGAATAAATGCTTTTATTAATATAAACTATGTAGTAAAATAGATACAATATATAGATGGTAACAATCAGTTGCTAAGCTCCAACTTGGACTTTGGTGAGGCTCCAACCTCCAGAGCACCAACTCTATTTCGCCAAGACACAAATCTTGGACTTAGGAGCACAAACTCCCAAGGACTTCAATCCTTCCTACTTCTGAGGCATCAACCCCAAGGACTCCAATCCTTCTTACTTATAAGGCACCAGCCCCAAGGACTCCAATCCTTCTCACTTCTGAGGCACCAGCCCCAAGGGTTCCAACCCAATCTTGTTAAGGCACTTTTGATAATAATGTTCTACTCTCAAAACTCTTCTCTGTTGAGTTTTGTCTGATTATAGTTTCTCTATAGTCTCCAAACTACAACATCAATGGCAACCAATCTTCTCTTGAAGGAGTATTTACAACTCTTCCTACCATTCACACAAAGTCTCCAATAGCTGACCTCTGATCATATCTCCACATGCTTTAGTGAGTCCACTACGACTGCACTAAAAATCTGCATAAGAACCCGCTTTCAGTTCAAGCATATGTTTTAATGTCACGGTGAATGTTTCAGCAAGACTACTTCTCTACTGGAAACTTTTACCCTTCGAATGCCTCTTGTCTTGTTGATCCTTCGGCCCTCTTTTTATTCTGCTGGACCCTCTTTCTATTCTGTTGTTTTCTCCAACTGTTTCAATAGTGTTCAACAACATTCATCAGCAATTTCATACAATGCTTAACCACCTTTGCTACTTCTGCTGCCTCACATTCTGGTTCTTCACAACACTAACCTTCTCCACAGTCCTCTGTTTTTTCTGTTTTTATGCATTCCATGCTTCTGTCCATTCGTTTCCTCTTTCTTGCTGGCTCTTTGGCTTCCTCCTCACCTGCTTCAGCTTCCTCACTATTGGCTTGTTTGTCGCTGTAGCTTCCTCTGTCTCATCGTGCTCACAGGACACGTTAATTCATAAGAGTGTGCCAAATAATCCATGGAGAACACATATTTCTTGGTGAAAACTATAACAACGCTCCTTTCGACAAAGATTATGGGCATACCTAGAGATAGCTTCGTTTAACGGACAACCATGTCCCAATCGCAATCACTGTCGCCATGAATCAACCTCCTGAACTATCAGGACCGTTCCTTAATGTATTTCTACCTCTAAACACCGTGTAAGCCAAAAAACTCATTTACATAGGAAACACAGGCAAAATGGCTAAAGGGTGGACTTCAATATTAATTCACCCACAACTAAATTGTATCGGGTCTGCAGCTTAAATCGCAATCGACGATCGCAACTTCTAGAAGTCTTTTATAAGTCGAGCTCATGACATTGCCGATGGCCGATTCTCCTGTGGATGCGATATGATATTAAGCATCAGTGGATATTCTCGTCGGGTCCGCAACCATTCATCGCAATAGGGGGTTGCCCATGGCGGAGGTCTAATGCGATATCACTATCGGTGATCGCAAGTCACACAAGGTCAGGTCCGATGCGATATCGCTATCGGCGATCACAAGTCGCATAGGGTCAGGGCTTGACATTGTATTACCTCTGCTCCGATTTCCCGATGTGATAATCGCTATCGGCGATCACAAAGGGGTTGCTTAACACTGTATGACTTCCCTCCTGAAGTCCCGATGCGATATTGTGTGCCGGACCCGATAGGACTTAACGCTCCCGTTCATAAAAATTCAAGTCCGCTTTCTACCTCCGATAATGTATTTTCCTATGTACACACCTTAGCCTCCGTTTGTGCCTCCGATAGTGATAAACACATATATGCATAGTTTTTGTTGTCGATGGTTTATTTGCATATATAACCAAGTCTTCCGCCTTTGTTTGCGTTAAATGCATCCATTGCTCCTCCGATGGCTCCTCTTCGCTCCTCTTGCTCCGTTTGCTCCTCTTGGCTCCTCTTTCTTCGTCTACTCCTCTTGGCACCGTCCTTGCTCTGATATGCCTGTTTTGGCTATATATATATATATATATATATATAATATTTATATATATATATATATTATATATATAATATATATAATATATATATAATATATATATATTATATATATTGCTCCTCCTGCAGCTCCTCTTAGTCCAATGTGGCTCCTTTGGCTTGGCAGTGTCTTTCAAAGACCTCCTTGCATATATGAATGCCTCTCTTGCTCTAATATCCTGTGATATGCTTTGATTTGCCTCCTTAGGTAACTCCTCTTTGCTTATGGCTTGGCTATCCTGATGGCTTTGCTCCTGTCTCTTCATGAATCTGCTCTGCTTCCCCTTGGCTTCATGTCATCCTCTAGTGTCCAAAATATTGCCATATTGACATCAATGACAACCTAGGTCAACAATCTCCCCCTTTGTTATTGATGGCAATATTCTTCTTCTCTCCCCCTTTGATATCAATGGCAAAGGAGTGCTCTAGGACTCCCCCTATCAAACTGCTTCTGTTCTTCATGAATGGTAGATCTTCATGGGTTTGTGACTCCCCCTATCATAGTGCTCTTCTTCTTTTTACTCAAGATAGAAGGATTTATATTTTATCATGAATTTGCACATTATTCCCTCTTCATGTCTCGAACTGCTTCATCATGGCTTCAACAATGCTTAAAGATGCTCTACTTTAATGTTTTCATTCAGATTGCAAACGGCCATACACCAAGTGTCCAAGTCCAGGCTTTGATGCCTCAATCCATATTGTTGTCTTCATAAGCAGAATTGAGAGACCTTCATAGTTCGAATCAAGGGAAACTGCCACTGAGATTGTCTTTCTTGTTGTCTTTCTTCAGATCTGAGTTCCTTTGTGTCTCTGTGCTTCTCCTTAAGTTACTGCCATCTAGTATTCAAATTCACTACATTTGGATGAAAAGGTGAGAGGTTGTGCCTTGTTGTTGCTATAATTTCTTAGTGACCAGTCTTATCATAAGTTATATTTGACTGCACCACATTCTCCTTTCTATGAGCCATCTTGTCCTTGTGTTCTTGTACATATCTCTCTAGATTCAGATATCCAATCTGTGACTGTCCTTTAAATTTATTCTGTTGATTTGTATCTTCATGCAATGCTTCAGTTTTGTTATATGCTGCCCGCTGCTCTTACTTCAAACTCCATTCCAGATGTATCTATTTGTTTGAAGACTGCCTCTATTAGTGTCCAGAATTTCTCTATTCTAACATTAAATTCCTGAGTTAATACATAAATTTCTATGATAACAACACCATGGTTGTTTGCCCTATTTCTTTAACAACAATCCAAAGAATGGTTACAGGATCATATGCTTCAATGTTGTGCTCCTGAGACATGATCTTCATCAAAGAATGATTGTTAATATAGCTCAACAAGGATTTCATCAAGACCTTTTCACTAATAGATTCTGCAATTGTGATCAAGACTTACAGGCTCCCCCTAACTATATGCATCATCTCTTTTGGGCAGATTCTTCCCATCTAATGCTTAGATTGTCAAAATTCAGGCCAATGACATATGCTGTTGGCTGAAGAACTCAAGGGACTTTTGGCTTGTATTTCCTTCCTTCTCCATACTTGTGTAACTTTCTTGTTTTGCATGGTTCTAGCTTGTGTAAGAGCCCATGTTAAGTTACAATCACGTGCCATATGACCAATGTTATGACACTTGAAGCATTCTACATTGTTCATGAATAAGAATTCATGATTTCTTCCTCCAAGATTGTTTCTTGTAGATTGTTGGGGACTATAATATCTATCTCTATGGAATGGCTGGGCACCATAACATTTATCTTTACGATATGCTTTACAGTATTTTTCCATGTGACCAAAGTTTGAACAAGAATAAAAATAACCAAAAAATGAAGTTTGGTACCTGGGAGATGGAGGTTTCCTTGATGTACTTCTGAAGCCTTTTTGCCTTGAGATCCTTTGATGATAACCATTGCCTTTCGCATCTTTGACATCATCTACCTTTCTTCTTGGAGCAGTATTTCTTATATTGTAGCCTTGATTTTTCTCCTTGCCTTTGCTGGAACTGGGAGCATCACCGTTTCTTTCTGGCTTCTTCACTTCTCTTTTGTTTAAAGCATTTTCATTCTTGTTTGAGGGTTCACCTCCATACTTGAGACCTGATTTATCAAATGGACATCTATGATAGCTGAGCATGTCATCCAAGGCTTGAGAGCTCTTCAAGATTTTGTTCATCCCTTCAACCTTTGTTCTGAGGAAGACATTCTCTTCTTCCAATATTTCACACTCATTATTCTTCTTGGCAAGTTGTTTCTCAATTTCTTCCTTGCTACGAGTAGCTTCATCTGCTACTATTTTAAGGGAGATGATATCTGACTTCATTTTGAAGATTTCTTCATTCTTTGCTTGGCTGCTCTCCATTTTCTTCTCAGCACCTTGTGCCTGTTTCTTGGCTTCTTGTAGTTGAGACTTAAGGGAGGAGACCTCTACCTTGTACTGACCAATCTCTTCTTCAAGTTTGTTCAAGCTCTTGTGCCTTTGTTCAAGTTGGCTTGACAAGATATCTTCCTGCTTCTTTTCTTTATCCAATTGATTTGTCATGGATATGACTTCTTCATGATGCTTTCTTTTGCTTTGATGATATTCCTTCTTAAGCTTGGCAAGCTCTTCATCCCTTTCTTGTACTTGAAGCTTGATAAGGTCAACCTTCTTCCTTATTTGATCTTGGTCACCAACTAGTTGATCCGGATTTAAACAGGAACGCAATAAAATACAGAGATAACCATATACACAAAGATGAAGCGGAAATAATGTTTCATTTCATTAATGGAAAATACCGAAATATGCTTACAACTAGATTTGGAAATAAACCAGCTAGGGCGATGGTAGCTTATCTCTGAGAAGAGATGTGCAACTACATGCCTCTGAACTGTTCCGAACTGTGTTACAATGAGGCTCGAAGGCCTATTTATTGTTGAGAAACAATGGAAAACCCTTCACATTCCAAAACCTACCCTTAGAAGATGAAACGCCAAATTGTGGGCCCCGTTTTTGGTAAATTGGTACATCAATTTCCCGGGGTCGTAACTTTGGCATACGATCTCCGTTTGACGCGTATGATAGCTCGTTAGAAAGATCTATCCGAGAAATACCACTTTGGGATGGGCAACATCGGTCCATGGACCCATGTTGCCCCCATATTTCCCAAAAAAACGTTGTTTAGGGCCTCAAAATGGCTCTGGAAGTTCAGGATCCGAAAAAAACTGCTAAAAATAGTAAATTGTGCTACATTTACGAAAACTGAAAAACTGAAAGAGACAGTTGCGGGGGTCCAAATGGGATAGGTGGGTGGCCACCATCATCCACCTGGATCATTCCTTCCCCCTTAGGAAGCAATGGTCCCCATTGCCTTTTTCAAATTGTTAATTTCTTCCATGGAAGTCATAAGTTGAGCGAGGAGTTCTTCTACAAAATCTTTTTCATTCTCTTCATCTTGTAGGTCTATTTTAGCCTTGATGACATGATTCTCATGTTTAGCTTCTATGATGGGTTTTGGATTTCCTTCTTAATTTCCATCATCTTCTTGATTGATGGTCATGGTCAATGCTCCTTTTGAGTGAAGATCATGAAGTTTGTCCCATATGCCCTTTGCTGATGAATCTTTTCTTAGATTGTTCTTTGAAGAATTAGGGAGCCCATTCAAGATTGCCTTTACTACTTTTGCATTGTACTCCTTGGATTCTTTATCCATCCTACTATCATCAATCATTGATTTCTAGATTTCAATGCCTTGAGTCTGTAAGAAATTCCTCATTCTTGCTTCCCATATATTAAAGTTCCCATTGAGCCTTGGAGCCTCCTCAAATTGATTGTCTTCTATTTTAGTAGTAGAGGGAGACATATCCTTAGGAGGATTGGAGACTTTCTTCCTTGAATTCACCATTTGTGTTCTAAGGGTCAACCTTCAAGATGTTAAGCTTTGAATGAAGGTACCTACTCTGATACCAATTGTTGGAAATACTGAGAGGGGGGTGAATCAATATTTCTTTTTTCCCACTATTGTTTTACCAGTTAAAACATATATATTCAAAACACAAGATGAACAACAAGAATAAATGCTTTTATTAATATAAACTATGTAGTAAAATAGATACAATATATAGATAGTAACAATCAGTTGCCAAGCTCCAACTTGGACTTTGGTGAGGCTCCAACCTCCAAAACACCAACTCTATTTCGCCAAAACACCAATCTTGGACTTAGGAGCACAAACTCCCAAGGACTTCAATCCTTCCTACTTCTGAGGCATCAACCCCAAGGACTCCAATCCTTCTTATTTCTGAGGCACTAGCCCCAAGGACTCCAATCCTTCTCACTTCTGAGGCACCAACCCCAAGGGTTCCAACCCAATCTTGTCAAGGCACTTTTGATAATAATGTTCTACTCTCAAAACTCTTCTCTATTGAGTTCTGTCTAATTATAGTTTCTCTGTAGTCTCCAAACAATAGCATCAATGACAACCAGTCTTCTCTTGAAGGAGTCTTTACAACTCTTCCTACCATTCACACAGTGTCTCCAATAGCTGACCTCTGATCATATCTCCACGTGCTTTAGTGAGTCCACTACGACTGCACTAAAACTCTGCATGAGAACCTGCTTTCAATTCAAGCATATGTTCTAATGTCACGGTGAATGTTTCAGCAAGACTGCTTCTCTACTGGTAACTTCTACCCTTCGAATGCCTCCTGTCCTATTGATCCTTCGGCCCTCTTTTTGTTCTGCTGGACGCTCTTTCTGTTTTGTTGTTTTCTCCAACTGTTTCAATAGTGTTCAACAACATTCATCAGCAACTTCATACAATGCTTAACCACCTCTGCTGCTTCTTCTGCCTCACATTCTGGTTCTTCACAACACCAACCTTCTCCACAATCCTCTGTTTTTGCTGTTTTTATGCATTCCATGCCTCTGTCCATTTGTTTCCTCTTTCTCGTTGGCTCTTTGGCTTCCTCCTTGCCTGCTTCAGCTTCCTCACTGTTGGCTTGTTTGTCGTTGTAGCTTCCTTTGTCTCATCGTGCTCATAGGACACACTAATTCATAAGAGTGTGCAAAATAATCCACGGAGAACACATCTTTCCCAGTTAAAACTGTAACATCGCTCCTTTCGACAAAGATTATAGGCATACCTAGAGGCAACTTCGTTTAATGGACAACCACGTCCCAATCACAATCACTATCGCCATGAATTAGCCTCCTGAACTATCGGGACCGTTCCTTAATTTATTTCCGCCTCTAAACGTTGCGTAAGTCAAAAAACTCATTTACACAAGAAACACAGGAAAAATGGCTAAAGGGCGGACTTCAATATTAATTCACCCGCAACTAAACTGTATCGGGTCCACAGCTTAAACGCAATCGACGATCGCGGCTTCTAGAAGTCTTTTATAAGTCGAGCTCATGACATTGCGAATGGCCGATTCTCCTGTGGATGCGATATGATATTAAGCAGCAATTGATATTCTCGTTGGGTCCACAACCGTTCATCGCAATCGGGGGTTGCCCATGGCGGAGGTCCGATGCGATATCTCTATCAGCGATCGCAAGTTGTACAGGGTCAGGTCCGATGCGATATCGCTATCGGCAATTGCAAGTCGCATAGGGTCAGGGCTTGACATTGTATTACCTCCACTTCGATTTTCCGATGCGATAATCGCTATCGGCGATCGCAAAGGGGCTGCTTAACACTATATGACTTCCCTCCTGAAGTCCCGATGCTATATTGTGTGCCTGACTCGATAGGACTTAACGCTCCCGTTCATAAAAATTCAAGTCCGATTTCTTCCTCCAATAGTGTATTTGCCCATGTACACGCCTTAGCCTCCGTTTGCGCCTCCGATAGTGCCGATGGTGTATTTGCATATATAACCAAGTCTTCCGCCTCTGTTTGCATTAAATGCATCCATTGCTCCTCCGATGGCTCCTCTTGCTCCTCTTGGCTCCGATATGCCTCCTTGCTCTGATATGCCTGTTTTGGCATATATATATATATATAATATATAATATATATATATTAATATATAATATAATATATATATATATATATAATATATATATATGATGTATATTATATATGTGGCTCCTCCTGCAGATCCTCTTAGTCTAATGTGGCTCCTCTGGCTTGGCAGTGTCTTTCAAAGACCTCCTTGCATATATGAATGCCTCTCTTGCTCTGATATCCTATGATATGCTTTGATCTGCCTCCTTAGGTAACTCCTCTTTGCTTATGGCTTGGCTATCCTGATGGCCTTGCTCCTGTCTCTTCATGAATCTGCTCTGCTTCCCCTTGGCTTCATGTCATCCTCTAGTATCTAGAATATTGCCATATTGACATCAATGACAACCTAGGTCAACAAAAAGGATGTTATAGTAGGAAAATCTTAAGACTCTACACTTTACCTTCAACTTCTTATTTCTAATTAGTAGACTTTAGTTCCATCTTCCTGTTCTTCTATACCAATGCCCTGTTACATCTGAATGGATCTGTTACACTATGGGTTGCCTTTCATCAAAACTGAACTGACCTGTGAATGAGTTGCCATCAAGGACAACACTTGTATCATAATGCCAACAATATCCCCCTTTGGACTTGATGGCAACCATGCTAGTGTTGATTACTGCAAGCTGTAGAAACTATTAGAGATAATAAGCAACACCAAAATACTCTCCCCCTTTGACATCAAGGGAAAAGGGCGAACCAAGTTATTCTCCCCCTTTGATATACATTATGTTGTCCATGCTCCCCTTGAGTACATGCTGAGTTTGCAGAGATATGTTTCAAAAGAATAACATGACTCTATAACTAAACTAAGTGAGTATAACCTCCCTATGACCAATTACTCATACATACATCAATCAAGTGGGGATACACCATATTTGACTCATCCACCCAATCAAGTGGGGATATACCAATTGTTTATACATGATAGAAATACAATAATTATTACATCATCCATCCCATGCAAAGTGGGGATACAAATTACATCATATGTCCAATAGGACTCATTGAAATATAGAACATGACAGAAGAAGTCATATCACACCCTAGATCTTTACATGACTTATGCAACAAATGATATAAGTATCTGAAGCCATGGTTGAACTCAACAACCATGATGCCAACAATGTTGAATGTGAGTGAAGGTTAATGCTCCCCCTGAACCTGTGCTACCTATGTATTGTCAACAAGTCATTCATCAAGGCATCTTTGTCAGTTAGATAAAAATTAATGAACAAAGTATATCGTTAGACTGTAATCATCAATATCAGATAGAGCACCTATATCAGAGTCTGACCCACTGTTTTTCTGTGAGAAAAACATATATGCTCCTTCAGCCATAGAAACCCATGTGTATACGTGACTATACTTCATGAAAGCCACGTATAATAACCTTCCTCGAACAACTAGATTTAACAGCAGGATGATGCAGCAACTACTCCCATATTTTGTCTAAGATATTCAAATGTTTCTCTGGGAAGTGGTTTAGTGAATATATCAACAACCTGTGCTTTGGAGGGAACATACTCCAATTTAAAAAAATTTTCAAGCACTTGTTGGCATAGAAAATGGTACTTAATGGGTATGTGCTTGGTCTTGGAGTGTATGACAAGATTTTTTAAAATATTGATGGCACTTGTGTTATCACATAGAATGGAGATGGGTAGGGTACATGTGATCTAATGTCTTGCAATTTTTGCATCATCCAAAGTATTTGTGTGCAACAAGATGCAACAACCACATATTCTTCTTCAGTTGTAGATAAGGCAATCGAACTTTGTTTCTTGTTGAACCATGACACTGACCAAGAACCCATATAGATGCACCTCCACTAATGCTCTTTCGATCATCAACATTTCCTGCCCAATCTACATCTATATATGCATGAAGATTAAGGTGTGTATCTTTAGGATACCACAGTCCAAAGTCCTGAGTTCCTTAAAGATATTTGAAAATTCTTTTAATTTCCTGGAGATGTGATTCCTTTGGATTTGCTTGGAACCTTCCAACAATTCCTATTGCATGCATGATATTAGGTCTGGTACCTATTAGATAAAGCAAACTTCCAATCATAGATCTGTAAGCTGGTTGGTTTACTGCTGGTGATTCAATGTTAGAACTGAGACTACATCTTGTTACCATTGGAGTACATACTGGTTTAGAATCTTCCATTCCGTACTTCTTCAAGATCTGCTTGAGATATTTGGTTTGTGAAAGAAAGATACCATCTTTTGTTTGATGTACTTGTAGGCCAAGAAAATAAGTAAGTTCACCAAGTAAGGACATTTCAAATTCTTGCTGCATTACTGAAGAAAAATTATGACTCATGGATTCTTCATTTCTATCAAAGATGATATCATCAATATAAAAAACAATAATTAGCAGTTTTTCATTTTCAACCTTTGTGTATACATTGCTATCTGCAAAACCTTTTGTGAAATATTGTTGTTGTAGATATTTGTCAAGGCGATAATATCAAGCCCTTGGAGCCTGTTTCAGACCATAGAGAGCCTTTTAAGCTTGCATATGAGTTTTGCATCATTTCCAAGAATGAATCCTTCTCGCTGGTCAATATAAAATTCTTCTTTGAAATCTCCATTAAGGAGGTTGATTTTACATCCATTTGATCTACTTTGAATTTTTGAAAACTAGAAAGAGCAAGAAACATCCTTATGGATTCAAGTCTGGCAATAGGTGCAAAATTTTCTTCAAATTCTCTACCTTCTTGTTGAGAATATCCTTTACAAACAAGTCTGCCCTTGTTTCTAATAACTTCTCCATTTTCATTCAGCTTGTTCTTAAATATCCATTTTGTTCCTATAGCATTTTTATCATGAGGTCTAGGAACTAACTCCCAAGTATCATTATTTTCAATTTGGTCAAGTTCTTCATCCATGGCCTTGAACCAACATTCATCTTTGAAGGATTCATTTACATTCTGAGGTTCGGTGGAGGATAGTAATGCTAGATAGCTTGAGGTCCCTGTAAGAGTTCTTCTTGTTTATACTCCAGCCCCCTTTTCTCTTAGAATTTGAGATTCTAGATGATTCTTATGAACATACCTGGATGGAGTCTTTTCCCTATCTGTTGTATCTTCTTTTGGTGCTTCATTAGTTTCTTCTTCTATATCATTTTGATTTGATGTGGGAAAGAATTCCTCAACTTCCTCAATGTCATATTCCTTTGTTGATTTCTTTTGTTCCAAATTTCTGCATTCTTCATCAATTACAACATCAATGCTTTCAACAATTTTCCAAAGTCTTTTATTATAACATTTGTATCCATTACTTCTGGATGAATAACCAATAATAATTCCTTCGTCTTCTCTGGGTTCGAACTTACCAAAATTTTCATCAGTCCCTTTGATGAAACAATTGCTTCCAAACACTCTAAAGTGTTTTACAACAGGAGTCTTACTATACCAAAGTTCATATGGAGTTTTATTTCTATTTATCTGAACATTTTCTTTATTGAGAATAGTCGCAACAACAAATGCAGGTTCACCCCAGAAGGTTGTAGGAGTTCCAGATTCATCAAGCATTACTCGAGCCATTTGTTGAACTGTTCTATTCATTCTTTCCACCATGCCATTTTGTTGAGGAGTTCTTGTGATGAATAATTGCTTCTTTATTCCATGTTGTTCACAAAAGTCAAAGAATTCATTTGATATGAATTCTCCCCCTCGATCAGATTTGAGACATTTTAATTTTCGATATGATTCATTTTCAACTAAATATTTGAAGGATTTAAACTTTTCAAATGCTTCATCTTTATGCTTTAGTAGACCTATCCAACACATCCTGGAAAAATCATCAATAAATAAAATAAAGTATTCTTCTCCACGAGGTGACTATTTCCTTGTTGGTCCACATAAATCAATATGGATGAGTTCAAGAGGCTTACTTTCTGATCCTTCTTTTTCATTGAAGTGAACTTTGGTTTGCTTACCGACTTGACATTGTTTGCATATGGTATTTTCTAGGATGTTGATATCTGGAAGATCATGAACTGCCTTGAGCCTACATGCTTTTCTTATTTGATAAAAGGTTAGATGTCCCAATCTTCTATGCCATACCCAATTTTCATAGGTTTTTCTTAGATAGAATTTTTGTTGTCCTCCTTTGAGTATGTATAATTTGTTTGGAGTTCTTGTTCCTTTGATCACAGTCTCTCCTGTATCAAGCTCATGAACCACACATCCATTTGATCGAAACACAACTTCATTTCCTTGATCACACATTTGACTGACACTCAATAGGTTATGCTTTAAACCATCTACATACATGACAATTCTAGCTTTAAATTTTTCTTTCAAGAAGACGGAACCTTTACCTTTAATGACAGATGGAGTGTCATTTCCAAATGAGACATTATTTTATTTTTCTAAAGCATTATATGAATGAAGTTTCTCTTTATTGCCTGTCATGTGTTTGAAGCATCCATTGTCGATGTACCATTAATTTTCTTGTCCTTCTGCATATAGAGCTATGCCACATCTTTTTGATTGAGATTCCTTTTTTCTCCATATCTTGAGATTTAATGATGTTTTCTCCTTTTGACGTGATGGTGAAAATTTTCTCCTGCATTTAGATTCTTCATGACCAGAGTTGTTACAAATCGAACATTCTACTTCATTTTCAAGTGGATAAAAGTTATTATAGGAGATTTTCTTAATTCATGTTACGCTCTTTTGATTTCGTGCTTCTCCAGTCATGATTGTTTTGTAAGCAACACATTGAGGAACCTTATGCCCAAATTTATGACATGAAAAACATTTCCTGTAGGTTTTAACCCCGTACATAAATTACCTGCATAAGAATTCTAAAAAACAGAAAATAAACAATGCGAGAGCATAACACATAAAACACATATACACAGAGACTTCCCCTGGATCCCAAAACCGGGACTGCCAGCTTAATTTTTCATTATGTTCATATCAATATTACAAAACATATTTATACATGCCGAAGCATCCAATACCATGGACCGAAAACCATCGCGTCCAAAACCATGGACCAAAAAACGTGCACAAAACCATAGGTAGGTCCACCCAACCTAATATAGGGTCCAAAACCAAACTTTTCCAGGGCGCTACCCTAGACCCCATAGAGTGGGTTTACCTGCACCCCTTGAACCCTCTATGACCCTCCTACTACACAACAAAGGGGGGGCTCTTCCCCCCTTCTAACCCTCTAGTTAACTATGTGGGCTAGTCGTGGAAAGAATACAACACAACCCAACATTCTCCCACTTGTTTTCTTTCCATAGGAGGCCACAAGAGATCTTAGTCATTTATCCAGCCCTACAACACCCATTTTTTCTCTACACCAAGAGAACTTCTTAGAGCTCACAAATTTTGTCAATTCATCTGCAATATTTTTCAAAGTGTCCACCTTTACTAGCAACACCTTTTTGTCTTCTATCGTATCCCTCACAAAGTGATATTGAACATCAATGTGCTTTGTCTTTGAATGATATACAGGGTTATTTGCCAAGAAAATTGCACTTTGACTGTCACAGTCTATCCTTATAGGTCCCTGTACTAACCCCATACTTGAACAGAATCTCTGCAACCAAACTGCTTCCTTGCTTGCATGAATGGCTGTTATGTATTCTGCCTCTGTGGTTGATAGTGCCACTACAGATTGTTTCTTACTCATCCAACTGACTGCACCTCCAAATAGGTTAAACACATACCCACTTGTAGATCTTATCTAATCCAGATCTCTAGCCCAGTCTGCATCAACAAAGCCACGAATATCCAACACTCTATCCAATCCTAGTCTTCCTTGGTAGCACAAACTATAATCACTAGTGCCACGCAAATACCTGAAAACCTGCTTCATTGTTGTCCAATGCTCCTTCCATGGTTTTTTCATAAACCTGCTCAATACTCCCACTCCATGTGCAATGTCTGTTCTAGTACAGACCATAGCATACATCAGGCTACCGACTGCACTTGCATAAGGAACAAGGTACATATCCTCTTCCTCTTCTTGTGTCTTAGGACATTGTTCAACAAATAACTTTACACCTACAAGAATAGGAACCTTCACCAGTTTACTATCCTGCACATTAAACCTCTGCAATATTGTCTTGACATACTTCCTCTAGTTTAACCAGAGATTCCTCTTTTCTCGATCTCTTTTATTTTCCATGCCCAAAATATAGTTTGCAGCATCAAGACCTTCCATGTCAAATTTGGAGGACGATTGGGTCTTCAAATCCTGGATAATTTCTTTGCCATTTCCAACCAGCAACATATCATCCACATACAAGACCAGATAAATAACACATTCACCAATTAATTTAAAATACAGACAGTGATCTTCTTTGCCTCTGGTGAAGCCACGTCCCCATATAAACGTATCAAATTTCTGATACCACATCCTTGGTGACTGTTTTAACCCATACAGAGACTTCTTTAACTTTCATACCAGTTCTTTCTTACCCTTCATCACAAAGCCTTCAGGTTGCTTCATGTAGATCCCTCTTCCAGATCTTTGTTAAGAAATGTTGTCTTCACATCCATCTGTTC